>MU225653.1:2420561-2442083 GCA_018584345.1 Thuja plicata | reverse complement strand
TTTTATGCGCTGATGCTTTAACCTCTTGTAAAGAAATATAACAATCTAATCTATATTTTGAATGCTTCAACATAAACATCTATATTATCAACATATGATAAATATAGCTTTGCTGCATCAACACTCTACTCTGCTTTTCAATCTCTGGCTTTCGCAACTCTTCTTATCACAAATGACCTTCTATAAGTACATACACCAAGTATGAGATCATGGGACCTATTAGACAACTCTTCATAACATCTTTGTCAGCTTTACTAAGTGTGCAAGCATAATTATAACCGTGCAAGTCAATGCTGAACAGACGCGTCGCTTCATTAAGTTGGCTTCACCAATTTTACCATAACATTGTAATCTTCTTGAAACACAATTAGTGCATTTAGATTAATATCAAAAACTCATAACTAATCATGAATATACACACACATATGCAGAAGATATGCACAACTCAATTGACACATTGCATTCGTCGGCCTCAAATTGTTAATCCTCCAGAATTGTAACCGTTAATGACAGAATTACATATCTTTACTGAAATATCATATCTGGGTCTGCGTATATGAACATAGCATAGTAAACATGTCAAAAACATGTATCTATCCACGTTGGTCTTCATTTCATCATATGGATAAGTACATACAAAAGTACTACTGTGTATTATATGTTGTCATCAATGACAAACATACAATCATTCAACTGTTCAGAATCAAATCTCCAACAGTTCTTTGGTGAATGAGGCTCAACATGTTGGAGACCTTCAAGAAGGTTGTTCCATCACTGAATAATAGGTCCAAGGAATAATTGGTCTTCATGTCTAGCCATCTTCTCATACTCTGTGAATGCTTCTTCTCTTAAGGATTGAATTCTTTCCTTGTGAGATTCTTTTATAAATAACCTTAACCAATCATAATGCAATACCCTAGTCTCCTTGCATACAACCCTTAATTGTAAGGAAGCATATAATTCCTCTTTTCTATGTGGTCCAGCCTGCATTTCCCTACTGGTTTCATTTTGAACCCAGGATATGAATGCTTGTAGATGGATATCTCCAATGTATACAAGTGGATTCCAAGTAGTATTTTGAGGAACAACAAAATTATGCAAATAAAAATCTCATAGAAAATTCTTTATGGTTGTAGGAGAGGAAGTGTATACCTCATAGAATTCTTCTGTTGTTTCTAGAGAAGGATTAAACCCTCTAACAACCCTCATCAGCCTAAAATCAAAGTATTGTTCTTTAAATAGAGGGTATAAACTCTAGGTGGTGATCTGCATTGGATAAGCCAGGGAATCATTGTTGTGATTGCAGTGATCCTATCCTTTAGCTTAGTGATCTCATCATCTTTATGTTGGATTACTGAGAGGGGGGTGAATCAGAAAACTTATGATACTTTAAACTTAAAAAATTAACTCTAATTCAACTCGGTAGGATAAAAATAACAACAACTAAATCACCAAATATCTCCAATAAACCAAACAAGAACTTGCATAAATAGTAAATAACATGCACATTAAACATTCAACACATTTGACACCAGATTTAACAAAGAAACCCAATTTGGGAAAAACCTCTGCGGGAATTTTCACCCACAAATGAGAATACTCTTCTAAAGTATGCTTGGTTAAAAGCTTATCTTGTTAAAGATTAAAATACACATTTGTTAAATGTGACCCTATTAGGGGATTTACCTCAGACCCATTAAGTTCTTCACCCTATTAGGAATGGCCTGGTTAAAGGGATTTGAACACTCTTTTAGAATGCCACCTTTCTCAAGTATTTTACAATAAGACTGTTAAGTCCACTCGGTTAAGAGATTTTGTTGTTACAAATGAAAATAAGAAATAGTATGTAAAATTATCTGTAAAAATACAACTACCTCTTTCTTGATCAGATCCCTTATGCACTCTCTGACTACTGGCATCAACAATTCATCAATCTCTGCTCTTAGACTCATATTATCTATTCTTTTCTCTTCACTGTATCACTCGGTAGCACTTCAAAACTTCAACTTGCTAGCCATTTTTTCTTTGAATTCATCCTTTAAATAGACTCTGTTTTTGCCTCTTAATCTCCTTGATTAGGTTTTCCTTCAATCACGTTCAACTGTTAGATTAAATTTTTGAACTAATTCAGTGAACTTGAAATTGATTAGCCACTTTGGCATCACCTTGAAACTTTCACTTTTCTTGGAAATAAAACCTTCTTTTTTCTACTTAATCTATACCATTAATCTCTTCCTTGAATTTTCAAGTACATAGATCTTGTAACCAACTTCCTTTTCATTCTTGGAATCCTTCAGATCATTGTAGCTCACCATTAAATGCATTCTTCTCCTTGTTTCTAACATATGTTATACTCGACAACTAACTCTTGGTTCAATGACTAACATGCACTTCTCGGTGCTTCAATGTCTCGGTGTCCTGACCGACTTTCATAAACCTTTACCCATAGACTCTCTCTTTGCTCGGTAGCTTAACTCTTTAGTCTTACCAACTTGCCCAATATTATTTACCGACTTGATAAAATAGAAACCAATTATCTCAAGATGATCTTATCATTTTTTGATCTTTATCTATTTCCCAATTAAATCAACTCTGAAAGATATGTTAATTCAATATGAACCAAAAATCAATTGCTTGGCATCAATGAAAAAATAACAACTAATCTGATTCTGTCTAAAATCTTGTATACCTTTGATCTCAGTCTTCATCATCATCTCCATCAGTTGAGTAATAATCTCCCTCTTTGGCATTAATGGCAACATTGTCAATTGATGATGGCAACACTATTCATCTCCCTTTTACATCTTTGTTATACCTTCTCTCCCTCTGAGTTGTTTGATCTTGTTCTCCCTTTGTGTTCATTCTCTCTTAACATCTTTATGCATATTCTCCCTCTTTCTGGTCTTTCAATCATTCATTCTCCCTTAATCTATGTATTCATCAATTATTCATTCTCCCTCTTTGACAACAATGTCAAAGGTTCATACTCCTGAAAACTTATTCAGGAAGTGGATCATACCTTGTATGTACTGATAACTCTTTGTATACAAAATTACTTTACACAACTTCAGGGAACACCTAAAGTGTGAACAGTATCATCAACTCACAAAATAGATATTCTACTGAGTCATAGAATTGATGCAACATGCATATTTCTCTAATGAATGTTGGATAGGGGCAGGATTACCTTGGAGATACTCAAAAGCATCCTTCGGTAGTGGCTTAGTGAATATATCTGCTAATTTCTCATTTGAGTTCACATACTCCAACATCACATTCTTGTCTTGAACTTTCTCTCTTAAGCAATGATACTTGATAGAGATGTGCTTGGTCTTATAATACATTATCGAATTCTTTGATATGTTTATAGCACTTGTGTTATCACAAAAGATAGTAACTAGATTGGTAATCTCCTCTTGCGTACCTTCAAGTAGTTGTTTGATCCATACAATGTTTGCACAATTCGTAGCTATAGCAACATATTCAGCCTCGACAGTAGACTGTGATAAACATCTCTACTTTTTACTCAGTCATGTAACTAGTCTTTCTCCTAAAAAGAAATCTCCTCCACTTGTGATTTTTCTATCATCAATGTTTTCGGCCCAATCACATCGATGTACACTGCTAACTCAAAAGTTCCTCCTTTCTTGTATAGTAGACAAAAGTCCTCAATTCCTTTCAGATATATAAATATCCTTTTCACTGCAGACATATGTGATTCTTTTGGGTTGACAGAAAATCTAGCAACAATACCAACTGCATGAGCTATATCAGGTTTTCTATGAACAACTTATTGTATCTTACCAATTATTGATCGGTAGAGTGTCTCATTTACTTCCTCTGACTCATCTGACTTTGATAGCTTGCAACCAGTGATCAACGGTGTTCCAACCAGTCTTGAGTATTCAATCCCAAAAGTCTTTAGGATCTCTTTGATGTACTTTGATTGTGTAATGTAAATCCCATCTTTTACTTGTTGAACATATAGTCCAAGAAAGAATTTAATCTCTCCAATCTTGGACATATCAAATTCCTTTCTCATTTCTTCAAAAAAAGATCTACATAGTGTGTTATTGCCTCCAAAAATAATATTATCAACAAATATCTTAGCAATCAAAATCTTATTATTATTATCACATTTCAAATAAACATTACTATTATCACTAGTTCTTTGAAATCCAATCTTGATTAGATATGCATGTAATCTTTCATACCAAGATTGGGGTTCTTATTTCAAAAACCATATAATTCCTTGTGTAGTTTGTGTACCATGTCCTTGTTAGTATTCTCAGAAAATCCTTTAGGTTGTTCTCTATAAACTTCTTCTTCAAGAATACCATTAAGAAATACAGACTTTAAATCCTTTGTAAGTTGAATATGCTAGTAGAATTCTAACTCCTAATCTAGCAACAGGTGAAAAAATTTCACCATAATCAATTCCTTCTTCTTGTGTGTATCCCTTGCAAAAAAGTCTTGCTTTGTTTATGATTACATCTCCATTCTCATTCAATTTATTTCTAAAAATCCATTTAGTACCAATAACATTTTTTTCTTTAGGTCTTGGTACTAAAATCCATGTGTTATTCTTTACAATTTGATCTAATTCTTCTTTCATTGCTTTAACCCAGTCTTAATTTTTCAATGCATCTTTTACTCTTCTTGGTTCTAATTCAAAAATTAAGCATGTATTATCTCTTACCTTTCTTCTTGTCATAATTCCAACATCTTTGTCTCCAACTATCTTACTCGGTGAGTGGTGTCTCCTTACATACTTGGCTAGAATAGGTTCGGTAGTCGGTGGAACTTCATTTCCATCATTCGGTGGTAGTTCTCTTTATTCAGATTCCTCCTCGATTTGTGCATTCAGTAAGGTATCATGAACATCTAGTTGAACATATACAAATATCTGATAATCTTCAGGTTCCTTCTTGTTGTCGTCCTCATTTCTCTCTGCAAATTCATCAATTCTCACATTTGCACTTTCCACAATTTTGTTAGTAGATTTGTTCAAACATTTGTAATCTTTTCTCTTTATAGAATATCCTAAGAATATTCCATCATCTCCTTTAGAATCAAACTTACCATCTCTAGAATCTTTAAGAATATAGCATCTACATCCAAATAATTTTAAATAACTCACGTTAGGTTTGTGATCATACCAAACCTCATATGGTGTCTTGTGTGTACCTTTCTTCAATTGTACTTGATTAAGTGTATAATCAGCAGTGCTGACTGCTTCTCTCCAATGAGTTTGAGAAATACCCTTCTCAATCATGAGTGCTCTCGCACAATCTACAATGGATCTATTTCTCCTATAAGCTATATCGTTCTGTTATGGTGTCCTTGGTGCAGACATTTGTCTCTTTATTCCATGTTCATTGTAGAAGAGTGTAAACTCATCAAACGTAAACTCTCCTCCTCTGTCAGATCTCAAACACTTCAGTTTTCTTCCAGTCTCCTTTTAAACTCTTTCCTTGTACCACTTAAACATTTGGAAAGCTTCAGATTTCTCTTTTAAAAACATGAGAGACATCGTTCTAGAATAATCATCAACAAACAAAATTAAATATCTATCACCATAGTAGCTTTGTGTTCTCATCAGTCCACATAGGTCAATGTGCACTAATTCCAAAATTCCTTGTAAAACTTGACTTATTCATTTTTCCAACTTGACATTCCTTGCACATGACATTCTAAGGTTTCTCTAATATCGGTAGACCTCTTACTCTATTCTTTTTTTCTCACTTTAATTAGAGTGTAAAAATTTACATGACACAACCTCTTGTGCCATAACCATGCATCTTCAACTTTAGCATACAAACAAATCTTAATAGATGTATCAAGGTAAAATAGTTTACCTTTAGATTTTTCTCCAGTGGTAATCAAACATCCTTTCTGATCAAATACTTTTACCTTCCCATTCTGAAATTCTATTTGGTGACCTAAATTGTTTAGTTGTACCACACTCAAAAAATTGTACTTTAATCCTTCAACCTAATAAATCATCACATCTTGTAGTATTTAACAAAATTATAGAACCTTTACCTTTCATAGGATATGGAGCATCATTACCGAATCTAACATATCCTCCATTATGTTCTTCCATATCAATGAATTTAAGTGTGTCACCAGTCATGTGGTGTGAATACCCACTGTCTATAATCTAGGTATCATTTTTGCTTGCATGTGATATTAGGGCTTTTTATTATTTCTTTTCTTCATTATAATTATCCTTGATTGCAACATATACAACTTTTTCTTCATCATCATCATATGTGTCATCATTGGTTAGTCCTTCATTAGCAATATGACATGACTTCTTACATTTATTTTTGTAATCTCAGAATCTCTTGAATCTATTTTCTCTTTTGTTCTCATCTCGTTTGTCTTTCTTCTCATCACTATCATTGTCAGGGCATCTAGAAGCAATATGTCCAATCTTTTTACATTTAAAATATTTCAAGGGTAGCTTACCTCAATACTTTCCATTACCTCTTTGTAGTCTTCTAGCTAGTAGAGCTTCAAATTCTCTTTCATTTGCTTCATCTTCAACATACAATTCTTCTAACTCACTTTTGCAGCTATAGAATCTTTCACTAGCACTACTTGCATAACCATCACTCGGTCTAGAATCCCTAGAACTTACATTATTCAAAGATGATTTAAATACAGACTCAGTCCTAGCAGTAGAAGGTAAACTATTATCAAAATCATTAAGCTCAAAAACAATAAACTTACCAATAGTAGCATCCAATGAAATAGTCATCCGAGGAATGGATCTTTTCTTGTATTGCAGACACTCAGATGGCATATATAGGTATTAATGTCCTCAACAATTTTCTTGTCACATCTTCAATTATTTTTCCTCCAACACCTCTGATGGCATTCACAGTTTCCTTTAGTCTAGTGTTGTATCGTGTAACATTTTCACCTTCTTTCATTCTCATAGAATCAAATTTCCCTCTTAAGCTTTCCAATTTTGCCTTCAGAACATGCTGATCTCCACCATGTATCAATTCAATCTTATGCCACATCTTCTTTTTTGTATCACATCCTATAAGGTCATTGAATTGTAGATCAGTGAGAGTAGATGATATGTCAATCATTGCTTGTGTGTGGTCGTGTTTTTCTCTTATCTGCTCAACTGTCAAAGGACCAGATGTTGGTGGTGTATGCTCATTGTCAACATAATATATTGCATAATATCCAATCCCAAATAGGTAAAACCTCATTCAGTTTTTCCATGTAGAGAAGATATCCTTATTTAGCTTAGGTGTCTCCCTTTTATACATCTTCAGATCTTTAACTCAAGTATTTTAAACGTATCTCTTGGAGTACTCAACTCTAATACCAATTGTTGGATTACTGGGAGGGGGGTGAATCATAAAACTTATGGTACTTTATACTTAAAAACTAACTCTGATTCAACACGGTAGGATAAACAACAACAACTGACTCACCAAATATCTTCAATAGCTCAAACAATAACTTTCATAAACAGTAAATAACATGCACATTAATCAATATTCAACACATTTGACACCAGATTTAATGAGGAAACCCAATTTGGGAAAAACCTATGTAGGAATTGTCACCCACAAATGAAAATACTCTTATGAAGTATGCTCAGTTCAAAGCTTATCTTGTTAAAGATTACAATACACATTTGTTAAATGTGACCCTGTTAGGGAATTTACTTCAGACCTGTTAAGATCTTCATCCTGTTAGGAGTGGCTTGGTTAAAGGGATTTGAACACTCTTTTAGAATGTCACCTTTCTTAAGGATTTCACAATGGCATTGTTAAGTCTTCTCAATTAAGAGATTTTTCTGTTACAAATGCAAATAAGAAACAATATGTAAAATGATCTGTAAAACTGAAACTACCTCTTGCTTGATTAGATCCCTTATGTTCTCTCTGAATACTGGCATCAACACTTCATCAATCTCTACTCTTAGACTCAGATTATCAATTATTTTTTCTTCACTGCATCACTCGATAACACTTCAACTTGCCAACCATTTTTTCTTTGAATTCATCCTTTAAATAGACTTTGTTTTTTCCTCTTAATCTCCTTAATTAGTCTTTCCTTGAATCACACTCAACCGTTAGATTAAATTTTTTAACTAATTCAATGAACTTAAAAATCAGTTATCCACTTTGGCATAACCTTATAGCTTGCAATTTTCTTAGAAATAAAACCTTCACTTTTTCGCTTAATCTATACCATAGATATTTTCCTTGAATTTTCCCATGCATAGATCTTGTAACCAACTTCCTTTTCATTCTTGGAATCCTCCATATCATTGTAGCTCTCCATAAAATGCATTCTTATCCTTGTTTCTAACATCTTTTATACTCGGCAACTAATTTTTGGTTTGGTGACTAACATGCATTGCTCGGTGCTTCAATGTCTCGGTGTCCTAACCGACTTTCATAACCCTTAACTGAAAGACTCTCTCTACTCGATAGTTTAACTCTTTAGTCCTACCGAATAATCTGCTTTACCAACTTGATAAAATAGAAACCAATTATGTTAAGATGATCTTACCATTGTCTTATCTTTATCTATTTCTCAATTAAATCAACTCTGAAAGATATGACAATTCATTATGAACTAGAAATCAATTGCTTGACATCAATGACAAAATAACAACTGATCTAATTCTTTCTACAATATTGTATACCTCTGATCTCATTTTTCATCATCATCTCCATTAGTTGAGTAACACTTTATTCTGAATTTCAATCCTTTGATTATCAATTACCCTCTGTAAGTTATCTTTCTCCAATTCCCACTGACTTTTTTTCAATAACATTTCTTTATATAGTATTAAGCCTACAACAAGTGGAGTAGAAATGTTGGGAGGGATATCTGGTTTTTCCTCTTCTTCTTATGGGTCCTCCATGGGTATGTCTACATGACCCCTTGTCCAAACTAAAATAGCAGTGTAAGTCATCTTTTGTGTTACAACATCCAAATTAGTAAGTCCTTTGAAATCTTGGTCTTGTTGTGGTTGATCCTCTTCCATAAAATGATTATTCTCTCCTTGTGGAAATATTCTCCTATTGGCTCTTTGATTATCTAAACCTCCCCTTGATAGGCATTTAAATCATCACCCCCTTCCATAGACTCAGATGTTTCAATATTAATAGAAGCACTACCATTTTCTATTTGTATTTCCTTCTAAAGTTTCTCTCTCAACCTATGACTTCTTCTGGTAGGTGTCTCCTTACTAACCTCATAGGACTTTACTTTGCTATATTTTCTTGGAGGTTTCTTTATATCTGTAGGGCTACATGAGGGTCTTTTATAATAGTCCTTTTTCTTTTAGAACTAGGAGAGGTCTTTGTAGTACCTTTATTCTCTACCCTTTGATCTTCTGGTTTGACCTCCTTCCCCTTCCCCTTATTTTTCCTTGTTGCAGACCTAGTTCTCACAGAAATTTGTGAGGAGATCTCAATATTAGGCCTAGGTGGGGCGTGTTCTATATTAATGGAGGAGGTTTGTGATGTATGAGGTTCAACTGTAGAAGGTGATTCAGTTTGCACTCTTGAGGGTGAGGGATCTTCTGTAACTTTAAATTTCCCTCGGGTGTACCAACCCTATGGGTTAATGGCTATCCACTAGGACCTAAATTCCTTATGGTGAACCTCCTAACAGTTAACATCTCTTGCCAAGACATATTGGAGGATTCATTCAATGAAATTTCTACCAAAATATTAATCAAGTAGTGATGTGATACAGTGTTAAGCTTGCCCTTTTGAACTTCACTTGCACTATGCATAAGTAGATTGTATAAAACATTGGGAATATTCATCCTTTGGGCATGGCATATATGATTGGGAAACTTAAAATGAAGAGAATGAAGACATGACTACCTATCTTCACAAGTCAGCTATCTATATATAAACATGTGGTAGTGATAATCTCCTTGTGCCCTTCTTATCCACCTCTAGAGCAGGGTTGTTTGAATGAGTAAATTCAACACGAGTCATTCTTGCATCCTTTGATTATGGAAAATTTCCCATGATGCTGGCATGACAGTCACTTCTGATATCCTCTCTTTTGTGACCTTTACTCTTAACCCTTTCATGTTAGTTGCACCATTTTTTAGTGTTTGGACAAATTCTAGGGTAATGTCATCATTATAATCTGTAAGCTTGAGGAAATAATCCAACCAACCGCAATTATGGAATGCTTTTTGGCACTCTTGGTCCTAAAGAAGAACAATGTGAATAGTGGGTTCATGGTGGAAAGGAGGTCCCCCAATGATAAAACTCAATTTCTATTTCACAAATTTTCAAAACCCTTCACAAATGGTTCACAAAATAAAACTACAGGACATGAGAACTCAGAAAACAACAATCCTTCAAACAATAAAGGCTTGACCAGGATTAGGAAAATTCAACTTCCTTATCACTCCACTAACCTTAACTTTTTCCTTTTGCAAATACCTTTCTACTTTCTTTCAATTCCAAAAACTAGATTTCTTTGTTTGAAACTGACACTATAGTGAAAAAAATCAGTCGAGGTAATAAACACATTTCTCGCATGAGGTATTATGAGGGATACATAAGAATGAGTACTAAAATTAGTTTATTCACTCCAACCATCACATAAAATTTCACTCACATACCATTTTCCCTCTACTAATCTTAACACGATATGGGCCCTAACATAATGTGATCCAAGTAGACATAACATGCAAGGTGACATGCAAGCATACCCCCCCCAACCTTAACTAAATAATAGGTTTGTCTATTGAGGAAGGTTCAACTTAGGATAATTTCTAACAACCACATGACATATCAATATAAATGGAATTGAAGCTAAATAAATGTACTTTGAGTAGAATAAATGATCAACATACCTTTCTTGTCGCCTTTGTCATTAATGAATGAGTTGCACGATCACTCGAAAGAATAAATGGAAGTAGAGTTTGGAAAGGCATGATGAAGTGATGATGATGTGGGAGGAAAAGAGAGTGGTATGGGAGAGGTGAATTTATTATGAATAAAAAGTACTTCCACATAATGTGAAAATATTTATTATGACATCGTGAATAAGTAATCCTATAGAGAAGAAGGTTGGACATTAAGTCCTACTTCTTCGGCTATAGGAAAATTGGATGACTTGTCCTCCTTGAACTGCTCCATGAACTCTGATTTTCTAGTTGGCTTGTGATACAGTTTTCAAAGATGACCATTGACAAGCAGTTTGAATCTCACGGGATCAATTGTGGTCAATTGTACTGCTCCATTTGGAAATTCTTCAATGATTTCATAAGGTCCCAACCAACGGGTTTGGAATTTACATGGAGTATATTTTTATCTAGAATCGTAGAGAAGCGTCCAATCTCTAGGTTGAAATTTATTTTCCTTCATATATTTGTCATGTCATTCTTCCTCTGGTTCTATATAATATTTGTGCGATGTAGGGCTGACTTTATATGTTCATCCAAAGCGTTCAACAATAGGATTCTATCCTTTTGAGTAGTGGTGAGATCCATCTCCAAGATTAAATTTGATCTAAGTTTTTTATGCTCAAGTTCAATGGATATAACAACTATTTTTCCATACACCAACTCAAATGGTGTAAAACCTATGATATTTTTCTATATAATTCGATAGGTCCATATTGCTTCTTGTAATCTGTTGGCCCAATCCCTTTTATGTACTGTAGTTGTCTTAGTAAGAATAGAATCAATCTACCTGTTGGTGATTTTTTCTTTCCCATTGGCCTGAGGATGGTAGGGTGTGGATTACCTATGCCTAATGTTATATTCATTAACCAAGGCTGAAATCAATGTTGAAATAAACTGATCTCCTTGGTTAGTAACTATCTCTCTTAGAACTCCATATCTGGTGAAAATGTCCTCATATAGGAATTCAACAAACTTATTATCCTTCATTGGTATAGCTTCAACCCATTTAGTAACATGATCTGTAAATACCATTATATAGGACTTTCCATTTGACGATGGTTCAATGGGCCCTACAAAGTCTAGGCCCCATTTTCCAAATGGAGTCACAACCACATGGGGAAATAAGGGCATTTCATCTGATCTGGTTGGTCTACCCATCTTATGACACCTATCACACTTTCAGTTATATTTTACTACATCCTTATGTAAAGTTAGCTAGTAGCATCTTGTATTGAGAATTTTCATTGTTGTTCACTTGGCTACAAAGTGACCACCACATGGTTCATCATGAAAAGCATGCAAAATATCATAGGTTTCATCCTCACGCACACATCTTCTCATGATTTGGTCTGGAGCTGTATAGAACATACAATCAACTATCTAGGAGAAGTTGAAACTCTTCTCCATAAGTAACCTTCTTTCCTTTGGTGAAAAGTGAGGAGGAGTCCTGCCAACAACTAAGTAATTAGCTATATCTACATACCAAGAGTTGTGAGAATTTATGGAAAATAAGTGCTCATCCAAAAAGGAATCATCAATGGCTACATGATCATCTTTTACTTGCATTCGAGATAGAAAGTTAGCCACTACATTAGCTTTCCAAGACTTGTCAACAATGGTTATATCAAAATCTTGCATTAACAATAGCCACCTTGCTAACCATTCTGGAATAAAATGTTTTTTCATGAGATAATTAATGGTTGCATGATCTTTGTGTATAAATATTTGATACCTGGCTATGTAATGCCTGAACTTGTTAAGAGCATAGATTTCTACCAACATATCCTTTCAGTGACAGTATAGTTGAATTCAGCTCCCTGGAGATTCTTGCTAACATAGTAGATGAAATTCTCAATTGATCCATCTTTCTATCCTAGAACTTCCCATACGACATAATCAGAAGAATCAATATGAATATGGAATGGAAATGACCAATTTGGTCCCTTCAACACTGGAGCTTGAGTGAGAACTCCTTTAAGGATATGAAAATCTATTTCACAATCTGATATCCATTCAAATCCAACTTCTTTATTCAAAAGATTATATAATGGTGTTGCAATTTGACTGAAATCTTTAATAAACCTCCTGTAGTATCCTTCATGGCCCAAAAAAATTCTAACTTCCTTTTGTTTAGTAGGGACAACAAGGTTAGAAATTACCTCAATTTTAAATTGATCCACTTGAATTCTTGTTGCTGAGACATAATGGCCCAAGACCACACCTTCTTACATCATCATGAAGTAATTTTCCTTGTTCAAAGACAAATTTTGGTCTTCACACCTTTGTAAAAAAAAATCATAAGTTGGTCTTTGCTTCTTCAAAATTTGAGCCATAGGTAGTAAAGTCATCCATGTAGATCTTCATACAGTCATGGGAAATATCAGAAAAGATGCTAATTACTTCCCTCTGAAATGTTGCTAGGGAATTACAGAGACCAAAAGATAAAACAAATTAGGAAAAGGTTCCCTAGGGACGTGAATATATTTTTATCTTGGTCCTCTAAGGCAATCCTAATATGATTGTGACCACTAAATCCATCAAAAAATGAGAAGTATTTTTTCCCTGTCAAATTATCTAATACTTCATCTATGAAGGGAAGAGGGAAGTGATCCTTTTTGGTTGTAGCATTAAGCTCCCTATAGTCTACACATACTCTCCATTTTCCTCCTTTCTTAGGAGCTATGAAAATAGGTGACACCCATTGACTGTTAGATATAGGATAGATGAAACCTTCATTGAACAACTTCTACAATTCTCCCTTAACTACCTCCCTGAGAGAAGGATTGATCCTTCGCTCGGGTTGTCTTACTGGCTTGAATCTTCACTTATATAAATCCTATAAGTACATAACTTAGGATCTGATCCTTTCATGTCACTATAATCCCATGCAAAATATTTTTGTTGAGTTTGTAGCAATTTGATCATAGACTCTTACTTGGTGGAGTTAGACCTTTATTAATGTTTAAACATTTTACAGGAGAAACTTTAATTGGTGTAGTCAACTCTACCATAGCAACTTCACTTAGATTCACATATTTTACTTCATGTGTAAATAAGGCATGCAAACATTTTGTGGTTGTAAGAAAATGTGGCGAAGGATGGTTTGTAAGGGGCATGGGGTAGTTTCACAAAACTGGTGGGCTACTCCATAGTGATTCTGAATAATGCCCGATGGCATATCATCTTCTTCTTTTATTAAAATGAAAGGTTCTCTTTTTATCATCATAATTTTTCAGACGGAATGGACCTCATCTCCTTCTCCTACATCTGGTCATAAGGCTTATTCTTCATCAAGCTGAGGTTGTGTAGGAGAATAGAGAGCAAGTTTCTTAGTGGAAAGACCATCTGAAATAGTCATATTTCTTGACCTACATGATATGAAGGCATCAACAATAGCAAGGCAAGGTCTTTCTAGTATGACTGGATAACCTCCCAATGTTTCCTTGGGTGAAAGGATCATGAAATTAACAAGGTATTCCAAAGAATCTAGGGTAAAAACCAAATCTTCTATCATACCATCAGGTTTGATTGTATAACTATCTATAATTTGTAGGACTATGGGAGCGGATCTTAAGTTTGTAATATTAATTTGTTGCATGGTATCTCGAGTCATGACATTAATGGTTGTCCTTAAGTCAACTAATGCATTCTTGACCTGAATCCCATTGATAAAAATGTTAACTACTGGACTACCAAGGTCAAATTATTTAGGGATGAATGCTTTCTCAAGCATTAGATCAGGCTACTGACCTAGCACATGGATAGGTTTAGGATCTTTCTTATTTCATACTAGTGTCTTCAAATAAGCCTCCCTATTTGCTTTATTATAGATAGGAACTTCTTTTATAGCTTGAAATACGAGTATCTTAACACAAATGTGTTTCACATGATCAATAATATCAAAATTAAACTCTTCCTGTGATTTGACTATCTCACTGTCAAGTCTATGAGAAAATGGAGGAGTTTTAGAAGGAAACTTAGATTATTGACCTTGTTGCATTGAAGTTTATTGCATAGATTTTTCAACAAGTTCTTCTTGGGTCAATTCCTCTAAAGTTACCTCTATTATAATAGGAAAAGATGGTGTTGGAAGAGTAGTGTCTGACCTGATAAGGATATCACTAACATTTAGAGCACATGTTGTTAAAGTAATAGTCTTTTGGGTTATTAATTAAATTATTTTGATCTAATTACTAACTCACCTATTCACTCTAGTTGCTTAAGCCAACTTTAGGTTTTCCCTTTTAGGGTTTCGTGATTCTTTTTTAAGGAATCACCTCTTTGTATTTCGAGGCTCATTTTTAGTTTATCATATTGTAACATTGTTCATAATAGAGATTGTTCTTTTGATGTGCATATGATGCTTCTGGCTTTTTGGCCTCCATATATTTTTCTTCTTCTGTTCTTTGCCTCTTCCATGTGACAGGGTTATGCATGCAGGTGTTCTTGGGACATTAGGGTTTCACCTAATCTAACATGGTATCAAAGCTATCTTGTTGCTCTTTGTTCATGTTTTGTTGAAGTATTTAAGAAGCAGGAGGTCTTCAAGGTTTTTAGAATTTTTTTATGTGGATTTAGAGGTGGGCTTTATTTTTGGTCACTTTGGGCTGAAACGGACATCTCTATTGAGCTCAGAGCACCCCAAAACCCTAAAATCCATATAAAATTTATCTATTTTGGACAACATTGGCTCTAAGGCAAAACAAATTTGGTTTCCAGTGTCATACGGGCACGAAAACTGATAAAAAATTTTTAAAAAATTATTTTTTGCATTAAAAATAACGCATGCAATGGAAAAATTTTAAGGGCCACCGCCGCACCACCGCGGCGCGGCTCGCGCTCGGCCCCGCCGGCTGCGCCTCCAGTAGGCCCTGCAGGCTCTGTCGGCACCTCCAGCCCCCACCACCTGCACTGCCACCGGCCCTCCGCTTCGTGGCCCCCTCCGCTCCGTTGGCCCCCGCCACCCGGCCCCGCTCAGCCCAGTCGGCTCCTCCGCCCGGCTCTGCCGCCTGTGCCCCGCCTGGCGGGTTTTTAAGCCCCGCGGGCCCTTCTCATGCCAAGTACTGGTCACATGGGTTACCAGGAGCTCCGCTCCAGCCCCTTGCGCATGCCATGCACCTAGGGGCCAGGGTTTTTTCAGCCCCAGGGGCTTAAAACTTTTTTTTGGAGCCTTTTTGACCCTCCCTCATTTTTTGCTCTATCTGGAGCATACAGAGGTCTTTTTCTGACTTCTCTATATTGTTAGAAAGCTCTTACTGAGCTCTTTTCAATGGTGGAGGTTAGATTTTTTGGCTCTACTATTTTGCCAATGTTTTTTTTGTCAAAGTCTAATGTTTGTTTTTCCCTTTCGAGAGCCATATCTCGCTCATCCGGACTCTATTTTTGACAAACCAGATATCATCGAAAAGCTAGTTCAGTGAGTTTTTTAGTGGTAGAGGTCTTTTATCTGGATTCTGCTCCAAGTTCTTTCTCCTCCAAGTTTTGCACTTTCACACTCTAGTGGATTACTTAGGTTCTACAGGTCCTGGGATCTCTTCTTCTATTCTTCTGGCTCACTCTTCTTTCTGACTTTCTGAGAATTGTATGCTTCTCTTCTTTAGCATTCTCTTTTCTGTAAATGCACTAAGATAAAGTGTCTGCTTTTGCATATCTAGGATTTTGAGCACCTTGTGTTTGTTTGTACTCGCACTTAGTTATAAAGTGCCATGGGGGGTTATGATGTTTTTCCTTATGTGCTCATCCACCTTTGTCAAGTGAGCGTACCTTCCACGACATTAGCCCATGTTGTATGTCCATGACACCGGCCTTTATCCTATGCTTGTACTTCTATTGCATTGTTGGTGTTCCTGATTCTTCTTCCTGCAGCTGTTTCTCACATTACATTTTAGTGTTCCTGTCACCCCTCTCCCTATTCAACATTATGGGGGGTTCACTTGTTGGTACTATTGCTTCCTTGGTTTGGTTGAGTGATCTACATATTCAGTTCTTGTTCCTATGTACTAGGCGGATGCAGTGGCTAGGCACCTATGCATTTCGGTGAGATGGATCATCTACTATATAGACACTCGTTCATTCCTACTTTTGGAGGTCACCTCTTCGATTGATCAGCTCTTCAGAATTTGTCTTCTCTACCTGGTCATGCACTATTTCAGTGGGGGTTCTAGCAGTTACTTCTGATAGTGTTTGCAGCATCATGCTTCGGAGATGCTATACATGCTCTTTCTTGTTCCTTTCTTTGGGACTTTCCCTAGATTGGAGGCTTTGTTTCCTTCATCTAGTTCATCTCTTTTTGGGGTAGAGTATTTCCCACTGGGTTTTCCCTATTTCCCTGCTTTACAAAGACTTCTTATACTTGGGTACCTGATCAGGCCTTTGTTTCTGGGACCCTTCTTTCCTTCTTTTTGCAGTAGTCTCCTAGGTTTTTCTTCTCCCTAAGCTTATCTTAAGGGGGGTGTTAGAGTAATAGTCTTTTGGGTTATTAATTAAATCATTTTGATCTAATTACTAACTCACCTATTCACTCTAGTTGCTTAAGCCAACCTTAGGGTTTCCCTTTTAGGGTTTTGTGATTCATTTTTAAGGAATCGCCTCTTTGTATTTTGAGGCTCATTTTTAGTTTATCATATTATAACATTGTTCATAATAAATATTGTTCTTTTGATGTGCATATGATGCCTCTGGCTTTTTGGCCTCCATAGATTTTTCTTCTTTTGTTCTTTGCTTCTTCCATGTGATAGGGTTATGCATGCAAGTGTTCTTAGGAGATTAGGGTTTCACCTAATCTAACACATGTAGGCTAATGATTTGGGTCTGTGGAATAAACTTGTTGTTGTTGGGGAAAATTATTGGGATTAGGTGTTCGTTGTGTTGGTAGTTGTGTAGGCTTTGTTGGAGATGAATTTTTAATAGGAGGAGGAGATGGTGGCATTAAAGTTGGTTGTTGAGGTTTCTATAGAAAACCAAATGATTGGTTAAGCCATTGCTAACCACCCCTCCACTGAGGTGATTGTTCCCAATTACCTTGTGGTGGTTGCCATTGATTTGGGGTTTCTGCCAATTATTGTATGGCTGTTATCAATTATTCTGATGTGGTTGCCAATTATTTTGAGGCTTCTTCCAATTCCCTTGAGGGGGTTTCCATTGGGGTGCGAGATTTTGGTAGTTTGGCCATTGAGGTTGTTGGTTATTCCAAGGTTGGGACTGATAATTTCTAGGATTATGATTAAACTGGGGTTGCCATTGATTACTAAAAGAATTTAAAAAAAAACCACTAATATTCAAGGGGTCTTGTGGCATACCTTGTCTTGGATCCCATGGTCATCTTTGAGGAATGTAAAATACTTGATCATCATCTCCTTCTACTAGGTTAAACTCAGTAGGTATGTGCTTAGCCTCCAGATTAGTCACCATATTGCATCTGCAATCCTTCTTCTTTTGTCTATAGTGAGGGCATTATTCAAAAAGAATTGCCTCTACTTCCTCATCTTCTTTTTGGCTTGTATGGTGTCCAGTTGTGTGGCCATGTTGTTGATAATGTCATATTTAAAGTTTGATAATAGGTGAGTGACTTTTGTCCTTGAGACTCCATTGCCAGTTTAATTCTCTACAGTAGAGTGATAGCCTCTTCCTCTTTTAACAACTGCTTTTGAGTAATTGAGACATATTTTCTTAGTATCGTCCCAATTTTTTTGGGTGATATCTCCTCCTTCCATTAAGTGCAATGCTTCATTGCAATGATCATTTATTCCTCTCAAAAGATAAACTTTTGTGATTCGTCATTCAACTGATGATGTGTGGAATTTTGTAGGCTAAATAGAAACCTTGATATGTAATCCGCCAAGCTTTAATCTTCTTTTTGATGCATTCTAAAAATATCATCTCCTCTCATGTCATTTCCTCTATAGTATTCCATGTACTTTGTGAAGAACACTTCCTTCATCTCATCCCAATCATACACAACATCATGAACAACATTACCCCTCAAGCACATAAACCATCTAAGAGTCGATTCCTTTAAAATGGTAGGGAATAACTTGAGCCTATGAGCATCAGTGGTGTAGTCACAACTTCGACAAAGGATGTAAAATTCAAAGAGGAATGTATTAGGGTCCTCTATGACTAGGCCATAAAATTTGGGAAGAGTTGAAGCTTGGTTGTTTTTAAGGTTATTATTGTTATGTTGATTAGTAATAGGAAATGGAAAGGTAGGACGATTTCCTTTCATTCTTGGTGGACCTCTTGGTTGATAAACCACTAAAGCCAGATGTTTATCAACTTGATTTTGATTGAATGGGTTCACAAAAGGATGAATATGAAAATTAGCTAAGATATCAATAGAAGGATTTGGGTCAAATTTCTCTTCAAAGATGTTTAGACCAAATGGTTCTTCTTCTGAGGAAGATGAAAGGAGAATAAATTTTGTGCAACATTGGTATACAAATTCTAATCTTCATCTTCTTCTTACGAGGAAGAAATTGCACCTAACTGATCTTTAGGGAAACTAGGAAGGAATCTCCCTAATGCATCTCTTCTTCTATGCATGCAGATTGATAACTTCTAACCGATTTAAGCTAGAATGAAATTTTCAAAAGTAATGCCTAAGGAAAACTAAAGAGAACATGAAATGAACTATAAATTTAAGTCATGACTCCAATATGTACTTAGCTTGACACCATCCTTGACAATGACACCAAAAATGTAGGCCTTTCCAAATGGATTAATAACTCAGTTCATCTCCTCTACTCACAGATTGGTCATCCTAATTGAACAAATGTCTTTCTTATGGAAAGGTTCATTTAATATGTCAACCCAGGGTCATGAACTTGAAATGGTTCTGCACAATATATGCACTAAGATTCCATTGAGGCCATGCTAGCTACTATTGAAAAGAGAAGTAATACAAGAAAATATATGCTTGAAAGTAAACCTACTTGGATACCAACTACTTAAGCATGACCAATAGTGAAAACAAATTATAGAAACTCAGTTCAGATCTATCAGATAGGAGACTACTCTACCTGCTTTGGCTTCAGGAAGAGACACAGGAATTGTTTCCTAGTGGCTATAGGAATATACAAGCGACTGAACAAAAAATATAATAATTGGAAGTTAATAACAAAATGAAAAAGGACCACTTACCAAGTGGGGCCCCCTATGTGAGTAGATCCAATTTCTTCAACATACTATAAACTCAAAATAACCATTGCTTTATTCATATAACATAAATTGATTACACAGGATACTAAAAACTATGAAACTAAATTGCTGAGAATAATTACATCACTATTAATCTACTGTTGGTTGATCTCCTAGCTAGCTTCTGAAGATGCTTCAACAACTTATTTAAATGAAAACTTTACAAATAACCGACTAACGAACTAACTAACCCCATAATAAATCCATCCCTTCCACTTGGTTACTTATGGAACTTCTTAGATTAACATCATAAGAAGCAATGAGGTCACCATTATGATCTTTGATAATCCCACCTCCAGCAACAATACCCATTCTAGCAACACCATCAAAATTCAACTTGAAACTAGGAGGTTGGGGGGTTTCCAGACAATGTTCATTCTGTAAATTTTCTTAGATCTATCATGCTTACAGAAGGACTCATGGAGCTTTAAGTTCACTAACATCTTACAATCCAAAGGAGATGGATTTTTAGCAGGGATTTTCCAGTTACTTATCACAATGTTTTCAAGGAGAAGGTTGTTGAGTATTGACAACACATTATCAACAGTGCTTTCAGAGTCCCTGAAAATCCTATTATTTCTCTCCTTCCAAAGATACCAAAAAATAGGTGGTGGGATCTACCTCCAAAGTTTCTGTTAGAATACTTTAGGGATAACTGAGAGGGGGGGTGAATCAGTTATCAGCAACTTTATCTTTTTCTTATACTTATTAATCCATATTGATACAAAGTAAATGCACATTCATATAACACATTACACAAAAAATTAATTTGGTTATGGGGAAACTATTAGATTTGCTGAACTGTAAATCAACCCAAGAAACCTGCATGCATGACTATCACATAAACAGAAGCAAAAGACAGAAGAGAGAAGGCATCTATGGCGGCCAAAAATCCAGAGACATCAAATTCATGTTGAGAGAAAAACTTCTATATTATCAACAATAGAATTACAATAAGATGTGAAAACTCTGTAATGATAAACTAAGAGGTGAATCCTTATAAAGGAATCGTGAAACCCTAAAAGGGAAACCCTAAGGTTAGCTGAAGCAAACTAGAGTGAATAGGGAAGTTACTAATTAGATCATAATGATTTAATTTAGTAACCCGATAGACTATTACTCTAACACCCCCCCTTAAGATAAGCTTAGGGAGAAGCCAAACCTAGGAAACTACTGCAAAAAGCAGGAAAGATGGGTCCCAGAAACTAGGCCTGATCAGGTACCCAAAACAAGAAATCAAACTAGATGAAGGAAACAGAGCCTTCAATCTAGGAAAAAAGTGTCCCAGAGAAAGGAACAAGAATGAGCAAGAAGCATCTCCGAAGCATGTCTGAAAACTCTGTCAGAAGATACTGCTGGAACCCCCACTGAAGTGCATGACCAGGTAGAGAAGACAAGTG
>MU225653.1:2395850-2412224 GCA_018584345.1 Thuja plicata | reverse complement strand
TGGCTCTGATACCAATTGTTAGAATACTTCAGGGATAACTGAGAGGGGGGGTGAATCAGTTATCAACAACTTTATCTTTTTCTTATACTTATTAATCCAGATTGATACAAAGTAAATGCACATTCAGGTAACACATTCTACAACACATCAATTTGGTTACAGGGAAACCAAATGGTAAAAACCCCGGTGGAAATTAGTACCCACAAAGAACTATACTGTTTATAGTAATCCCTGTTAAAAGATCTTTCAACCCTGTTAGGAGTTGTTCATTACAATGCAATAGTATAGTGACTTGGTTAAGGGTCTGACCCTGTTAGGAGTCTTTTACAATAACCCTGTTAGGGGTGGTGGACTCATTATCCAAGGATTCACTCTGTCCAAGTGGTGAAGGCTACAACCTTCTGGTTATTTGATACACACTGTATCAACAAGGTGAACTGCTGTTTGTGACACTGCTTGTCTGATCAGTTCCTTTTGTGCATCAATGATTTAACCTCTTGTAAAGAACTACAACAATCTTATCTATATTCTAAAAGCTTCAACTTCAATATCTATATTATCAACATATGATAAATATAGCTCTGCTGCTTTAACACTCTACTCTGCTTTTCTTATCTCTGGCTTTCACAACTCTTCTTATCACAAATGACCTTCTATAATTACATACTCCAAGTATGAGATCATTGGACCTGTTAGACAACTCTTCATAAGATCTTTGTCAGCTCTACTAAGTGCGCAAGCATAATTATAACCATGCAAATATAAACTGAATAGACGTGTCGCTTCACTAAGTCTGCTTCACCAATTTAACTATAACTTTGTAATCTTCTTGAAATTCATTTGGCACCTTTAGAGTAATATCAACAACTCATAACTCATCATGAATATACACACACATATCCTGAAGATAGGTGCAACTCAATAAAAACGTTACATACATTGGCCTTAAACCGTTATACTCCCAGAACTGTAACCACCAATAACAGAATTACATATCTTTACTGAAACTTCATATCTGGGTCTGTGTGTATGAACATAGCATAATAAACATGTCAACAACATGTATCTATCCACACAAGTCTTCATGTCATCATATGGATAAGTACATATAGAGGTACTATTGTGTATTATATGTTGTCATCAATGACAAACATACAATCAATCAACTGTTCAGAATCAAATCTCCAACAGTTTCCTTATGAGGGATTTTTTGAGGGACACTTCCAATTGTAGATGAACTGACGAAGATCCTCATTGAAAACCCATTGAAATTGAATCTTCAAAGAGTGTCATTCAAGATATAGGAGGCAAAAGGACAATTATAAACATTTGTTGTATGGTCTCTTCATCCCCTTTGCACAAAATACTATAGTTAAGAAAATAAAAACCTCTTTTGATGAGGTTGTCCAGAGTGATAATTTTACCATGCATTGATTCCCACTAGAAGAATTTGACCTTGGGAATTAGTTGTGAATTCCAGACTTTCCTCTAACTATCAATATCAACATTATTCCTTATCAAGAGAATATAAGTGGATTTGACAGAAAAGGCACTAGCAAGGTTCCTCATTTAGACAAAATCATCATTTATGAGGAATATGGGGATCCTAACTTCATCTAGTATAGTCTACAACTTGTCAATCTTCAGAGTAAGAGTTGGGTTGTCTCCACCGCATTGCCTAAGATATTTGTATTTACCACCCAGGGAGATGTAATCTATAATGAGGTTCCCAAAATGATCCTTCATTCTTCTCACTAGGTGATAGAAAGAGGTGGCCGCCAGAGGTTTATCACCCAACCAAGGATCCTCCCAAAATTTGATAGTTTCCCCATCACCAACCTGCCACTTCAACCCTTCTCTAATAATGAAATGAATTTTTAGGATACTGATCCATAACTTTGGCCTAAAGGGGAGGTCATTGGAGTCAAGATGCATATGGAAGCTACCATTAGTTAGGTACTTAGCTTGCATTTGTTTACACTAGCCAGTTATACCAACAACCAATAGTCATCCCACTTTAGCAATAAAAGCTCTATTAAGGCCAGTCAAATTTCTAATTCCAAGACCTCCCATAATTTTGGGTTTACATATAGTGTTTTAATTAACCAAATCCATTCTCATTTTTTTCCTCCATACCTGTCTAGAGGAATGAGCATTGGATTCTTTCCATTTTTTCTACCATCGCCCTAAATATTTTGAAAGAGATATGAAGTAGCTCGGGGTACATTGCAGAGAGGCATGGAGAAGTTGAAGCTTCCCAACACTACTTAGTACTTTACCCTTCCATCCAGCAAGCTTCTTTTGAATTCTTTCAAGGATGGTATTCCAGAAGTTGGGAGTAACTTCCTTGACCATAAGGGGTAAACCCATGCAAGTACTTGGGAGGTCACCACATTGACAGACCAAAATATATGTTATCTTAGCTTGGAGATATGTCGTAGTGTCGAAGAA
Source organism: Thuja plicata (assembly GCA_018584345.1). NCBI lineage: Eukaryota > Viridiplantae > Streptophyta > Pinopsida > Cupressales > Cupressaceae > Thuja > Thuja plicata. Next base: position 2,409,773 of record MU225653.1, on the reverse strand, counting down.
TTAAATGTTTCTCTTCCCATAGTTGACACACTGTCCCGAAGCATTGGCATAGTCCCTGAGTAAGCCCCTCCATTCCTTGCCTCCACAACTGAGGATTTTCCAAAGAGGAAAGTATCATTGAAAAACTGCTGCAAGACTAAAGGAGGAAGGGATGAGGTATCTTTAATACTTTGAATCCTTCCCATTATTATAAGATGTTGGAAATTTTTTCAGAGGACCTCAACAACCATAATAAACAGGTACATGGACAAAGGGTCTCCCTGTCTGAGCCCTTTCCCATCCTTAAAGAATCTCCAAGAGACCCACTCACTAACACTTAGAAATGAATGGTCCTAATGGATTCATGAATTAGCCTAGAAACTCTATGATTAAAGCCCAACTTAAGTAAAATAGAGTAGAGGAATTGCCAATTGACTTTATCATAAACTTTCAAAATATCTAGTTTGAAAGCCATACCTGGGCACTTACTGTAATCCATGGAGTGGATAATTTTATGTGTAGTAATGGAAACATCCAATATCTGGCGTCTAGGAACAAATCCATGCTGACAAGGTCTAATGAATTTTTCTAGAAGAGGCTTGAGTCTATTAACCAACACCTTGGAAAATATTTTATAGACGGTGTTCCAGAGGCTAATCGACCTGGAGTCAGCCATGTTTTTGGGGTCCTATACCTTCAGGAAAAGAACAATGTAGGTGTTATTGAGACTTCTGAGGATATTTCCAGACCTAAAGAAATCCCTGGCAACTTTAGTGACATCATAGATGACCACCTCCAAAAAATCTTTGAAAAAATCCAATGGGAAACCGTCTCGCCCTGGGGCCTTATAAGCATCCATAGAAAATACTACCTCCTTAACCTCTTCCTCCGAGGTCGGGGCAAATAGTATCCTATTTTCAACATCCTCAATGACAGTGGGGAGGTGGGAGAGGATTTTGTCTTGCATCTCGATAAATTTATTCCCATCATTGCCAATGTACAGGTGGTTGAAGAACCAAGAGGAAATCTCCCCAAACCTAAAATCATTCACGAAATCCTCATTATTATTATCAACCAAATAGTTGATTGTGTTCCTCTTCTTATGTCTGTTGGTGGTCCTATGGAAAAAGGATAATTCCTATCTCCTCTTTCATCCATTGGATTCTTGATCATTTCTTCTAGTATATTTCTTCCTTACTAAAATTATCCTCCCATTTATTCCTCCATTATTCCTCCTCCTCATGTAAAAAATAGGAAAATTCACCCACAACAATTAGGTTTTGTATATTCTCAAGCTTGAGCCAATTTCCTTCTTGTATTTGAAAATATCCCCAAAGGAAGATTTACTCCATTCCCTAACTTGCCTTTTGGTGTGGTACAATTTCTAGTAGATCCTGAACATGGAAGACCCCTAGATGGGAATGGCCCACCATCTTTTGATATAGTCTTTGAAATCTGGGTGGGATGTCCACATAATTTTATATCAAAAAGGGTGGGGGCCAGAGTAGGGATTTTCCACCCATTGAAGAAGAATGGGGGAGTGGTCTGAGACTGTTCTCAGGAGATCCTTAAGGGAGGTATTATAGCCTAGATTCCATTTAGAAAAAATCAAACATCTATCCATCTAGACCTAAATAAGGTGAGAACCTTTCCTATTGTTAGACCAAGTAAAGGGGTTATCCTGTAGTTCTAGATCAAAAAGGCCATTTCTACAAATAAAATTGGAGAGGTCATTCATGTTGTCAGTGTAGTCCATTAATCCTCCCATATTTTTAGAAGGGAACACCAGAGATTTGAAATCACCCAGCACCATATAGAATGCATCCTGATCATCCAATATTAAATAGGAAATTTCATCCTAGACTAGAATTCTACCCACTCTAGTATTTGGAGCATAGACATTAAACATATGCCAAGAGAAATTATTGAGATGAAAAGTTACATCACAATAATTTTGAGAGAAAGAAAAGGCTTCACCATATAAATTACATGGGTTCCATAGAGTATATATCCCTTCCGAAGCACCATCAACTTCATTTAGTAGAAGGCAACACCCAACCAAATTTTACCAGCAATTTTGGAAAATTTCTGAAAGGTCATCTTAACCTCCTGGAGCAGCAAAATATCAATCTTTAGATCCTTAATGTACTGATTTAAAGAAAATTGTTTTGGGGGGTTGTTCATGCCCATCATATTCCATGAGAGGAATTTATTTTTTTTACTTCATAGAGGAGCATCCAAAGTCAATTGCCTCCCATTCACAATTTCTCTGGCCATCACCTTATGCCTGTGTACTCTTTTTGAGGGTTGACCAAGCTTAGTCTTGGTCCCCACATCTTTTTTTTTGTACTTGTTTTCCTCTTCTAAACTTTCCATTCATCGTAACCATGCCCTACAGGTGAAATCAAATCAAATTTATAATTTGGGGTGATAATAACATACTTCATGATTTCACAAACCAAATCATCCACTGAGGAGATCACAGAGAAGGCAGGGAGGGATGATAAATTTTTGACTAGCATCACTACCACAAAATCTGACTTTGAACTCTTTTTTTCCACTGATGATACCATGCTATCACCATTCATCTGCTTACATTTCACTGATGTTGCCTTGACATTTTCAGACTTAGGAATACCCGTCAGGCACCCCTTGTTATTTTCTTCCATTGCCTTGAGTGAGGACCCAATCCTTCACTAGGACCTTCATCAAATTTAGGATGGTCAATAGAGGGAGGATCACAATCTATAACCTGGGGGATTTCTCCTTCCTCCAGGGTAACATTAGGAATAAGCATATCTATCTTTTGAGGAGTCCCCAAGGTCTTAGGGTGTGAGGATTTCATTAGGTCCAGAATGCTCTCCAAAAAAGGTCATCCTTAGTTTTTGACACATCTTTCTCATACACCTTTTAGGTAGCAATCACTTGTGGCTGAGGTGAGGCCCCAATCTTCTTTGTCAACTTAGACTCATTTGGGACCTGTGCCTTACAGTCATCAATAATATGGCCATGCTTGGCACAATGCTGGAAAAATAGGGAAGCATTTTTATGAACAGTCACCTGTGTCCATTTTCCCCACTTCGACTTCAAAGTAATAAAATTTGGGAGGGATTTTTTTATCACCACATTAACACAGAAAAGAGCATAAAAAAACTTGGATCTAGCCAAAATAACAACATATGTCGTGACAAAGTGCCCAAAAGAGTTTCCAATCCAATGGAAGATCTGCTTGTCCTAGAACTCAAGTGGCAGACCCAGTAATCAAACCTAGATAGGTGCCATTCTGTTAAGCTCCACTGATGGATCGAAGCCAGGTTTCCACTTAGAGAGCGCCAAAAAGTGCTTTCCATATGCCCACGGCCCTGACAAAACAAAAATGATATCTTCTGTTGTGAACCCGGAGAGAAACAAGCTCCCAGGCATGGCAGAAATAGTGATAATGCCTTTAAGCTTCCAAGGACCATTAGCTCATCTCCTAACCATATTAATGGTTGGTCTAAAAGCCATAAATCTCCCAACTAAAGATAGATGCAAAGAGGAAATGAATTTAGCCATAACAGGGTCAGAGAGGTTGATTTCTGGACCTTCATCAACTTGTGTTATCTATGAAAAGATAAATTCAAGCATATTATTTGAAGACCCAACTAAAGAATTCTTTCAAGCCACTCCAGAGCTCTCTTCAGTTCCTTTACCCTTCATGAGGGTCCCAACGACAATCAGAACACCGCCCAACACATTACCCAATTTTTCGTGCAAGGGCTCAGAATCAACATGCGAGGGCACCTCTGTATTGGGAGGAGGGTTTGGTTTGGTGGGAGGTAGGGCCCTCCCCAGATTCCTCAGCCATGTGACATTGAACCAGATTCAGATTTTTTTGAACAAAAACATGCAAGAAAGGGAGCAGGAGTTGCAGAGCATTCGTACTAAATGTTGGAGTTTCAAGTTTGTTATTCCAAACTATATTTGTGGTATGATATTTCTTTAATTGATGAATTTGTGGGATGATATGGATTTCTATTTAAATGTTTTTAGGGTTGTGATTTTAAAAATTACCAAAATTGAAGAAATACTTTTAATAAGAGGTGTAAAAATTGGTCACCATTCTGTGAAATTCTTACCACTTAGACACATTGATTAAAACGTATCCGGAAGAACTTTGAAAATAGAATGTCCTAAAAAATGCTAAAAATTTGGGTCACTTTTACAAATTCTAGAAATTTGTCCCTATAACAATTTTTTTTTAAACTAATTATCTAGAAGATAAATAATTTCTACAAGTTAGAATAATATACATATTAACTTTATAAAAAAATTAATTTATTCTTAACAGAATAATAATCACTTTTGATTGGTAGAAAAACCAAATTTTTAATAGGAAGGTGACATACAAGAATATGTGTTGGAATAAATGAATTTTTTATAACAAAATTAATTTTACATAAAATTATGTCATTTATTGATACAACGTTACAACAACATGCTATTTTAAAATGAATATAAAATTAAATAAAAATTAATATAAATTTATGAATTTTCTTCATATAATTTATGAAGAAAATATATTATCTAAACCTTTACATAATTTTAATTAAAAAATATTTTCCAAAAATAGATATTATAAACAAACATATGCAGTAACTATTATTATTTTTATATAATCATGAACATATGATATGAATTAATATAAAATATTATTTAAAAATAAAAATGGGAATGTAAGAGGATTACCATAATTGATCAAGATTCCAAAAATTTGAATTTGGTCATTGCTAATTGTGTGGAGAGTGCTCTTCCTCCATGATGAAAACAACTCACTAATTATAACTTATAATATAAATTTGATAGGGAAATTAAATGGAATTTATATTTGTGATAATGAGAAAGGAAACCAAACAATGATTCTTGTATACTTTAATATTATTATTGTGCTATTCTTTGAGATTTGGAGATAGATGCATAAAATTTTATACTTTGAAAAGAATCTAATTATGATATTATTGGAGAGTAGTTTATGCTTTTTCTTAATGTGATAAGAATTTAAAATTTTATGCTCTTTGACCATTACATATATTAAGTTCAATATTCTAAATGCATTTTCACACAAGCTGCCTAGAGAATTATAACTTTTTATATTATGAAAAGAGTAGAAGGTGTGGGGCTTTGAGTATTTGTCAAACGTCTTTTTGCCTCAAACTTTTTTAAAATTTTAAATTTTTTAATAAGCTAAAGTGCTCCTTGTTGAGTGGTGGACCTTCAATCTTAGCTTTTATATCTATATTTTCTTTAATTTTTATGATGTGATGTATTTATTAATAATTCACATTTTTTTAATTAGTAATATGATATTTTATTAAGATTAAAAGTTGTAATTAGAGATACAAAATCAAGGATTATTCTTATGCTCATTGTTCATGCTTCCTCAAATTGTCGATGCTTTTCCAAATTGTCCATCACCATTCTATTAACAGAACTAATAATTCAAATTTTTAATATAATGATAAAATTATAACACGTTGATTGGAAAAATGTAAATTATTATTTACAAATTCGTAAAGAAAATGTATATACCAAGTTATAAATAATGATGTGAATATTAATAAAAAGAGCATATTATCATATAGTCAAGCTTTTCACATTATTTAGATTCTAATATCTAATTATAAATGAACCCACCTAAATTTCTAGAATTAGTAGAAAAACTTTTTTTAAGTCATTCAAGTTGTAAAATTTCTAAATTCTTATCATCTTTTTTAATGGGCATATATGACAATTGAGTTAGACAAAAAAAAAATTCTTTGTTCATAAGTTTCAAATAGAAATTTTATCATATATATTTAAGAAACTTTCAAACACATAAAGTTTATATATATATATATATATATATATATATATATATAGAAGTCATGATAATGGTATGTTTATTAAAATTTAAAATTTACATGTGTAACTTAACTAAGTACAATTCTTCGATAATTTTGATAGACTAATTTTCTCTACTCATAAATAAGTACTAAAAATAAATTTTAATTCAAATATATAATATTATATTTTTGAAAATATCAAAGACAATTATTTTAATTAAAAAATCTCATTGATGTTGATAAATGACAAATAATATATTATTATTTCAATTCTTTTGAAAAGTGAAAATGAGGTGGTGTGATTTGGGTCAATTAGTCAAATAAAACTTTAAGCCTTTGTGAAAAAAGTAAAGATTCCTTTAGAAGTTCTTTTTAACTTGTAGCTGACCATATAAAAAATATATGTTTTCCCGTGATCTGATTGCAAACTTACATATACAATGTATTTTACTTTCCCTGATTGAAATAGTCTTTGTAGTGGGTCATCTATAATTGCATTGAGTCTCTTTATAGCCCTTTTCACTACTATTCCACTCATCTAACAAACAATATTTTATTTCCTCTTTGCAAGGTGTGTCAACTCATATCATTCATATGATTTAAACTCTTATTATTATTAAAATAAGTCTTATTTTAATAATATTTAAATGTTTGCATAAAACTTATTGAAAATGGTCAATGTTAGATTTGTGAGAAATAATAATTCATAATGTATGATATGTTTGCCCATCCCTACATTAATTTAAATTTTTTATTTGATAAAAGTTCAGTGGGAGTATATTGGAGAGTTTGAGAACTAATCTACAACATATGTTAGTCTAAGTGAGAAAGAATACAAAAGAATAATTATCATATAAACTTTTTAATTAGAAGAGTATAATAATAAAAGTTAGTTAAAATTGGCTCGTTAATGGGCAAAGTTGAGTGTATTCAACCTATAGTAAAAGAGATGATAATAAATGATGTAAACTTAAGGAAGGGTGGATAAAAATCAATTTTGATGGGGCCTCGAAAGGCAACTCAGGACCATCACGGGTTGGATGTGTTGGTTGAGACTGTGTAGGAAATATTCTCAGTTTGGAAGCGAAAAGAATTCATGATGGGACAAATAATATAGCTGAAGCATTAGCATCTTTACAGGCCATTAGGCTAGGAAGGAGACTAGGGATGAATTTTTTTACATCTGGAGGACTATTCGCTTGTAGTGGTGAAGGCTTTAATAGCAGGATCCTTTCAAGCTTAGTATCTGCAAAAGTATATTAATGCAATTTAGAATAAATTACCACATCTTGAAAAGTTTAAAATTTCACATGTACACTAAGGCGAGGAAATGAGGTGGTGGACGTCCTATCGAAATGGGCTTTGACGTTCACATTTAATGAAGTACGTAAGAAAGATTTTCATAATCTTAGTTTTGCATTGGAGAATGATGACAATTGCATCACCATTGATGCATTAATGGGATTAAAGGATTGTTGTAAATGAATTAATGGTTTCAAGCGTGTGGGGGGTGGGAGTCTGGGAGGGTGGCTTTCAAAGAAGGCATTCTCATCTTTTGAGGTCACTAAATTGAATTTGTGTTTCTCGCTCTTGGTGTAGTAGAGGGAATGGAGGCTATCTTTACTCTTCTCATGACACGCCAACAACATGCTTTTTCAGTGATGTGAAGATGCAAAGGCTACAAAGGATGTATCGATGAAAAGACAAGGAGTGTTAAAGGTTGTTTTGAAATTGTTGGGGGTGGAATGTCGCTGTGAAACTCAAGTATCAAATCAATGTTGACATTATTATCACGGTGTTGGGTTGGGCTCTATAGCTCTCAAAGGAGACAAAGGTTATCAAGTGGGTGTTGAGGATGTTGGCAATGAAGAATATGCTCTTGGGACTCGACCACATTTTTTAATGGGAGGTACCTAGAAGGGGTTTTGATGTTTAAGAAGGTATTGAAGATCCACAAAAAGTGAGGGAGTTTGAAATCATGCCCTTCATTCATTGGTCTAGGCTTTTGGACAAGGAAAAATACTTGGAGAAGATTCCTGTGGCATGGGATGACCTGAAAGGAAGATTTGAGAATTTGAAGCCAGGAAGATGTAAATGGCGAATAGGGGTTTTGTTCAGCCTAAAATTTTGAGGAGATGAAGGACCAGACACTTCAAAGGTGTGTCGGTCAGGATGACGATCGACTATGGCAAAAGGTAGTGCGAACTAAAGGGGTGAGTTTGTGTGTTCGCGATGACTCTTTTTGCTTGGTAGGACACTTGAAATCTTGTGTTTTGAATTAGCAGGGGAAACATAAATTCTCAATATAATGTGTGCCATAGTATGTATTGCAAGGAGTAAAATTCCCATTTTTTTGAAACTCTATGTAATGAATGAAAAATCTATAACAAGGTGGTTTTGGGTGGTAGTCAGTTTAGTGAAACCGCTTACAGGATGATTTGTGGATATTGTAAAGGGGGGTAGGGTTTGGATCAATTTAGACTATTTAATTATGCTTTTACTTTTTATTTTAATATTAATAAAAATTATAAATTATTGACCAAAAAAAAGTTAGTCAAAATTAATTTGTTGGAATTGGATTAGTTGTTTATGTGATTTTTTAGTTAATATTGATAGATTGGAATGCAGTGATGATTTATGTGAATATTTCTATTAATAGAAATTTGGTCATGCTATGTGATCTAGTCTAATTATGTTGTTGGGCTTTCTATTGGCACGGTCTTCAAAAAACTTATTCCCTTCATTTCTATATTTATAGTTTATTTTGGTTGTCCTTAGAAATACAGAGCAATATGATTTATACAAAAGAAAGGTCCCTAAATTGCACAATGATAGTTAAGTTCCCAGTAAATAATGAAAATTTACACACATTAAACATATTATGTGAATGTGAGTTTGGTGTCATTAACAGACTAGTCTAATGCTTCAATACACAAACCTTACTTTAAATGGTCTTGAACCATATCCCTTTTCTGATTCTTTCTCCAATTTCAATGATTTTAAATAACCTTAGAAATATCCTTAAATATATGCTTATGGTTATTAGTTTAAAATACTTTAATGTTTGGGTTGATAATATTTATTTTTATAAAAGAGTTATATCTAGAGTTTCAAAGGGTAAATTTTAATTTTGACAAAACTAGACATGGTGTCACACTCTCTAGTCTATAATTCAATTGTGATGTGCACTTTGGTTCTACATGGTAAAAATATTGTGAAATGTACTATGATTAAGTTTGATATGATTTGGATTGGTAAATGGATAATGGTTAGGTAGAAGTTGGTTTGTGCACTAAATAAACCAAATTAAATATCACAATTATACATTAAAGACATACACGCAAAATAATATAAAATAAAATGAAGAAGTGCAATTGAAATTTAATTTTATCCCTTGAATTTAAAAAGTATTAATGAAAAACACACTAAAAGATAATATCTCAGTGTTAAATTAAATTCTTTCTAAAATTTATTTTATAATATAAAAATATTATATTATTTTTAATATATATATTAAAATTTTAAGCACTTTTTAAAAATAGTAATACATTATAGAATACAAAATGAATGATAAAATGTAGCAACAAAAAAGGTTTGTCAATTTTACATTGAATAATGGCAATATATCAAATTCAAAGAAATTTTAACATAATAATAAAATAACTGTAAAATTATTTTTTATATTTTTTTAATTAGAATCACACACACACACACACACACACATATATATATATATATAATTTATTTATTTATATTTTAATGCATAATTTAGTTATTTTGGCATGTTTATCGGTTTTAAGTTCAAAACTTGCATTATGGCTATTAGTCATAACATTAAACTTTGTATTTTGATATGATTTAAACCCCCAAGTACAAGAGTAAGAACATCCATGTAAAAAAATGGTTCACTTTGTACCCCAATTCATATAATAGTTATTTCCTTTAATTAGGAGCCTTCTTGATGCAATTCTTATTATTTTTGTCCTAAATTATATCCCATTAGTGATTCTATTTCTGAGATTAGATCATGGCCACAATTGTGTTCCCCTTTTCCAAGTCTCATTTTTGTCCTTTCTTTGATAACTTCCAGATTTTATCATTGCTCGTCAAAGTAGGTTTTAAAAAGTCTGAAGTGTTTGTCTCAACTTATCTATATAAAGACACCATCCTAAAAAACTTACACATCATTAGATCGATTGGATATCAATCATGAAAATAACAAGGAATATTTCTCTCTTGTAAGCATTGGTCTTCAACCCTCATATCTTAATACCAAGCATCAACAACAATTAAAGATTAAAAAAATTGGCATTTATTTGTGAAGTATACTAACAAGACATCTTCAAACACATTCATTCATTTATTATATTGAGATTCAATAAGATGTCAGTTATTGCCTCAATAACATCCAATACAATTACACACATTCTCGGTCATTGTCACCCAATATTTCTCTTTTATAATTGGCAATTCAATCCAAGGGGATACATATAGGCTACCAATGGCGCTCCTTAGCACCACATGATGTTCTTCATTTAGGTATACATCAAGCAAAGGTACCAAATATACATTTCTACAAATAACATAATCATGCCATTTGGACAAAATTGTACCATATACACCAATTATGGATGTAATGACATCATGAGTACTTAAATTCTCATATCTCATTAATCTCATCTCTCCATTCCTTTATCCAATTTTAGATTCTAGATATACAACATCACATTAGTCAAAATTAACAATAATCCAATTACAAATATGCCTTAATTGATGTCATTTCTACTTTTAATACATGTTTGTTTCTGTATCTCAAATAATTCATATCAATTATTTATAATTTATTTAAAAATTATTATTTATCCAAAAATATTTATAAGTATTTTTATTCCCTTCAATGTAGATAATATTTTATAATAAATTAATTAATTAACCCTTGAAAAAAACAAGAAAATCTTCTTCATCACAATCTTATACATATAATATACACAATTGGTAGTCAATGGATTATGTTTAATGACCAATTTAAATATGTATAATATTATTCAATATTCACTTATAAAATAAAATAAAACTAGAAATTGCACATTGGTGTGTGATGGGTATGTCGAAGAGGTGTGGTAGGTCAGTTAGGAAAAAAATGGTATATTTTTTGCATAAATTTGTGTAGTACATGAGGTAAGTTGGTAGGACATTTAGAAAATGATGATGCTTGTGCAACAATGGTCTCAATGGAGAAGTGATAGCTTCAAATCTACTATTCATCCACTCGTAAGGATCTAATCATAATTGAAACAAAATATTTGAATTAGGAATATAATCAAGTTTCATTACCAAAAGGCACATGTTATGTTTGCAACAAGGTGAGAGGGAGAGATAGAGGAGAGAAGAGTGAGAGCAAGGGGTAGCAAGATAGGGACACACACACAAAGGGAGAGATAGAGGAGAGAAGAGTGAGAGAGAGGGGTAGCAAGATAGGGACACACACACACACACATTGTTAGAGTAATATTGTTATTCCACTTATTAATTATTAAATCATTTATTATCTCTAGTTCACTTGAGCTAAAATTTAGGCATATATAATTAGTTCTATTATTATTTATTATCATGCAACCTAGAGTTTCCCTTTTTAGGGTTTTGATCACCTTTTATAAGGTTTGATATCTTTGTGTTTGTTAATTTAATTCTGATTGATCTTGAATCATCTTGTATTATGTATTTTATTATTGTTCAATTGATGATGTTTCCTCTTTCACATATTTGTTGTTTCTGGCCTCCATAACTTTTGCTTCTCTCTTTTTGTGACAGGTGTTTGCATGCAGGTGATTCTTGGGAGTTGTAGGGTTGATAGTTTTTCATCAACTCTAATATGGTATCAGAGCTCTAGATCTTCATGCTCTTGTTCTCTTCATGACATATTTGACCTTGTTCCTCAGATCTGTGTTTCAAGAGGTTTTTAGTTTCAAATTTTTGTGGATATGGAGGAGTTATTTTTTTGAGCACTTTGGGCACAAACGGACTTCATGGTTGCGTTCGGAAGGCCCCAAAACCCCTATTTTCATATATGGCTTGTCCAATTTGGACAGTTGAAATTTGAGCCCTCTTTTTTGCATGTACGACCCTGCCACATTTTTCGAGAAAAAAATCAAAAAATAAAATTTTAATTGATTTTTCACCTCGATTTTCATGCCACCATACTAACTGGTAGAGAATTTGTTTTTTCTTGGTAAATCTGCCAAATTGGCCAAAAATTTAGTAGTCTCACTAGATTTGGAGGCATCGCTAGACTTAGTGGAGCTCCGCTGGATTTAGCAGAGGTTTCTTGGAGTTCTTATTTTGGAGCCCTCTTTGATTTTTTGCTTGTATCTTGAGAAAATTGAGGCATTTTTGGCCAAACAAGATATCATCGGAAAGCTAGTTCTGAGCCTGATCTATTTTTCTAGGTTTGATTTCCTGATTTTGCCATCTTGCATCTATTTTATCCAGTCAAAGTTAGGGTTCTTTTTTGCACTCCGGGAGCCATATCTTTCTCATCCGAACTCTTTTTTTTTTTTACTTCCACATGTCGTTGGAAAGATGGTTCAATGCTTTATCTTATTTTATGGGTCTCACATCCAGAATCTGCTCCAGGTACATTTTATTCAGGTTTTTTTCTTTTTTTGCAATCTGGTGATTATCTTGGATGTTTCAGGTCCTAGGATCGTTTTCCTTGCATGAGATGACTCCATTTTAGCCGTTATTCTTGTTTCTACAAATTTCTTGACATTCTTGAGCATTGTAGACATCTATTTCTATAGCTTTTCTTATTTGCAAACACACTAGGATAAAGTGACATTTGATGCATGCTTGAGATATTGGACCATTTTGTGTATGTTTGTACTCGCACTACATTATAAAGTGCCATGAGGAGGGTTTGATTTACCTTTGTCAATTGAGTGTTCCTTCCACGACATTAGCCTCATGATGTATGTCAAGAGAGTGTTTCCTCCATGACACCATCCTTTTTATGTTCTTGTACTTTCTATTGCACTTTCTATGTTCATGGTTCTTCATCGTGTAATTATTCTTGGCAGTCTAGTTCAGTGTATCTGTCATGCCTCTCCATGCTCAGCATTATGGGGGGTATCTCATGTTAGTTCTACTACTTCCTTGGTTTGATGGAGTGATCTATGTATTCATTATTTGTTCATATGTACTAGGTGGATGCAGTGGCTAGGTACCTATGCATTTCGGTGAGATGGATCATTTACCATATGGACACTCTTTCATTCATGTTTTGGAGGCATCCTTCCATCTTTGAAATTGATCATCTCTTCATACTTTGTTTATAGTCTTCTCTACCTGATCATGTTCTATTACAGTGGAGGTTCCAACAGTTACTCTTCGACAGTTTTGGCAGCTTCATGCTTTAGTGATGTTCTTCGCGTTCTTCCTTTGTTCCTATTTTCTGGGACATTCTCTAGTTTGGAGGCTTCTTCAGTCCTTCACTAGGCTTCATATCTTTTCAAAGAGGGGTTTTTCCCACTGGGTTTTCTCCATTTCTCCTCTTTGCAAATATTTTTTGTACTTGGGTACCTGATCAGGCCTTGTTGTCGGGACCCATTTTCTGCTTTCAGTAGTTGTTTCTAGGTTTTAGCTACTCCCTAAGTTTATCTTAGGGGGGGGGGTGTTAGAGTAATAAGTTATTCCACTTATTAATTAAATCATTCTGATTTAATTATTAAGTCACTTCTTAGCTCTAGTTCACTTAAGCTAAAATTTCAGCATATAATAATTAATTCTATTATTATTTATTATCATGCAACCTAGAGTTTCCCTTTTTAGGGTTTTGATCACCTTTTATAAGGCTTGATCTCTTTGTATTTGTTAATTTAATTATGATTGATCTTGAATCATCTTGTATTTTGTATCTTATTATTGAATCGATTGAAGATGTTTCCTCTTTCACATATATGTTGTTTCTGGCCTCCATAGCTTTTGCTTCTTTCTTTCTGTGATAGGTGATTCTTGGGAGCTGTAGAGTTGATAGTTTTTCATCAACTCTAATATATATATATATATATATATATATATATATATA
>MU225653.1:2381692-2395792 GCA_018584345.1 Thuja plicata | reverse complement strand
TATATATATATATACACACACACACACTACCATAAGCATAAATCCCTAACGACACATGTTATCCTTAAATTATTGACATGAACCGAGTAATCAAAAGTTATTTTCTATGTTTTTATTTTTCTCTCTCACTCAAAACCTTTTATTTAGGTTTTAAGTTGCATTAAAAAAAATTCAAATATAATTATTTTGCAATAAATAAAATTTTGATAAGAAAAAATTATAAATAAATTTTATTATATCTTTTAATTATCATTTCTAATTCCATAAATAAGAATGCATAAATAATAAAATAAATCTTAACTTAAAAATAATAAATCTTAAAAATAAAAAAGAAGAATGAGAATCAACTAAAAAATAAGATAAAATATCCTAATAAAAAAATAACATTAAAAGACATTCTTATAAAAGAAGATAGTAATAAAAGATAGATTTTTAATATAAAATATAATTATCTACAATAATCAAAATTTTAATAAGACAAATAATTAGAATAAATTTTAAACTTAACGAAAAATTAATCGTAAAAAGAAGAAGAAAAATAGAATAAAGTTAATTATTTTAACATTTTTTTTTTGTCTTGGTTAATGGTGCACATAGGGGCTTTTTTAGTGCCACCAGAGGTATCAAACATGTTGATCCCTTGTCTCCATACCTATTTATTATGTTGGAAAAAATTTTAGGGAGAAATTTCTTGTGAATGATAAATGAGAATAAACTCATTGGGGTGTGTTCATCTTCCACCTTGCCCCACGCCTGCAGTTTGTTGACAACACAATCTTGTTTAGTACTTCTTTGGTGCTTGAAGCTAGAGCTTGGAAACTCTTCCTAAGTCAATATGTTTGTGTGTTGGGACAAAACATTAGTTATGTCAAAAGCAACATTTATTTCTTCAACACCCTTTATAGTCTCCAAAACAAAATCATGAATATTCTTGGTTGTCAATGTGCAAATCTCCATGATACTTATCTTGGGCTACCACTCGCAGTCAAAGAGATCTCCAACTCTTTTTTGAACTCCATTCTCGAGAGAACACGACACAAGTTGGCTAGATGGAAGGAAAAAATTCTAAGTAATGCATGTAAATTGCAAATCTTAAAGACTTCTCTACAAGGGATCCCTAAATTTACTTTCTTTCTCTCTTTCAAATCTCTAATTCTTTGGATGAAAAACTTGAGAGAATCTAGATAAACCCCCTTTGTTCAAGTGTGGAGGAAAAAAAGAGGATGGATTTGGTCAAACGATACTTTGTCTGTCAACCAAAGATAATGGGAGGCCTAGGCCTTAGTTCCCATCTTAACAAATCCCTTCTTGCAAAGGTTGGATGGAACTTTACCAGGTACAAAGCCACTTGATGCAACATCATGTTTTCAAAATACCTAAATAAGGAAAGGTTATACCGCTTTCTTAATATGCAGAGGCTCCTTAGTGCATCCAAGATATGGAATAACATCCTTAATTGTAGAATATTTCTACAACAGGGCTTAAAATGGTGGGTTGGAAATGGCCAGATGATTCATTTATGGGATGACACCTGGTTGGACGATACAACCCTATCCTTTAAACCAACCTATTGAGATCTTTGTGAGGTTGATAAATATTTCTTTGGTGTTTGGTTGGATGCCTACATTGATTAGTTTAGATCCTAAAAAAATATTCCACTTTGCTCCTAGGAGCTTCAACAACTGATACCTCTTGCATTGGATTTACAAATGAGACTCAAGGAGGAGAGGATTCTAATGTTCCCTAGAGATGATAGCTTTTTCTGGAAAATGAATTCCAATGGTGAATTCACTATGAATTTTTTCTATCTTATGCTTATCCACAAGGGTTATTATGGAAAATTGTGGAAAATAGTTTGAAACTCCCAACTTATCCCTATGGTTAACCCATTTCGGTGGATGGTCATGCACATCAAAATCCTTACACAAGACAATCTCACTATGCATGGATTTCAACTGCCAAACCACTATGTCCTCTACAAATAGAATGAGGAATCTATTAATCATCTGCACATACATTGTCCATTTATGCGTGACATGCAGTATAAATTCTTGCAATTGTTCCAAACTGATTGGGTTATGAATAAAGAAGGTACCTCTCTCAATCCCCTTATTATATAGCTTTGGTCATGGAGAACTCCTTCACATCTGAGTTGGGAAATTTGGAAGGAGAGAAATAATATAATTTTCTGGGGTGTGAAATACCCACTTGATGTTGTTTTCTATAATTTCCATGGAATGTTGTTAGAAATATTTACTGTGATAAGATGGCCTTTCCCCTCATCCCTCCTTCTCCTCTTGGTCATAAAATTTTCAAGTAATTGGAGCCTCATGTATTCTTATGGGAAGTTTGACTTCTCTAAATAGCTAAAATAAGAAAGGGCAAAGTGGACCCCTCCTATGCCTAGCTGGTCCAAGCTCAACTTTTATAGAACTACAAATCACTCTTAGGGGATGGATGCTAGTGGAGGGGTAATAGGAATAAATTTTGATAATTTAGTAACATCCTATATTAGTTCACTTCTCAAGCACACAAATAACCAAGCAAAGGGAATCAACCTTCTCTGGGGGCTTAGGGTTGCACTCTCTATTGGTATTAGGACCCTTTCAATTGAAGGGGATTCCAAGATCATTGTTGATGTTGTTAAAGGACTGTCCAAGGCCAACTAGTCAGTTGAGGGCATTCTAGGGGATGTTCACAAGATCCTACTAGATTTTGACTCCTTTTTTATCAACCATGTTTATAGGGAGGGCAATGTGGTAGCATATTCTCTTGTTGCTAGTGGTTACTATCTGGAGGGTTTGAGGTGTTGATGAAACCTCCACTCTCTTTCAATAGACATTCAAACTCTCTTGAAAGGAAAGTGTTCAACTTCCAATACTTGAATGACATATACAATAAATTTATTGGTTGTGGTGCCTCCTTCTTTGTACCATATAGTATTGTGTGTTCCATAACCCTAACCTGTTATCTACCGAGCAAGAGTGTTGAACTAGTGAAAATATTTTGAATTTGAATATGAGGGTGATGATGTGGCATGACAGTGTTAGATTATGGAAAAGCCTCATCCAAAATGACATATAATACTATATATGTTGTAGTACTTTGCCTAGGTGGCCCCAAGGTAATCATGAAAATTACTATAATCTAAAGGAGTATCCTATAATAATGAGATGGCATTACACGAGGGTCACAAATAGTCACATTATTATTTATCTTTTTCCATCTCATAATGGTGTGTACCCATCATACATTTCATTGAAAAGACTCCCGCTAGTGAGAAATTGTAGCTCGTATAAGCTTAGTTTCATGGGGGCGGTTTAATTATATTACCCATTTAGATAAACATGTACTTAGCTTGCCTTTAAATCACTCTGTGATTAAAAAAAGTTTCCATAATTGTATCATGGGTTATAGTTTTTTCCTCAAAGCTGATTACCCTATGTATTCTATTATAGTGATGGGGGGAATCAGGTCCGCATTGAGCTTGGAAAGCCAAACAATTTCAAAAATGATCCCATAGTGTGACATATTTGCAAGGAAGGGGGAGGTTTTGACTTTATTGAATCCATTAATAGATTTGACGAGGGCTTGTCTGTCCAATTTGCTAGCTCCTGAGAAAACAAGAGAATTACTTTTGGGGGTATCTCCTTCGAGATCAATCAGGAGGTCATCACTAAGGCCACTAGGTTATCTACTGATGGAAGGAAATGGAAGAAGAATTTAGCCTGGTACTTCATAAAGATAACTTAAACAGGTTCTTTAAAGGAAGTGAGGCTCCTATCAAAATGTAGAGAGGATATGACAAAGCTCATCTTCCACCACCTTGGGACCAATTTTTTCTGATGCTCATAAAGTATTTCATGTTGGAACTACGCTTTAAAAGTCTATTACTTTTACCATATGCCCCTTCTTAACCATTTTAGGAATCATGAAAATATCTCATTTATTTTTCTCTTGTTAAATTCTCTTGAGAGTTAATGTGTTTGACGCCAAGGAAAGTGCCCACATCTAGGGAAAGAAAGATATTACCTTTCATTAGGTTTTAATTTTTAGGTTATACCACTTCCACTTGGCTATCTACCCTCCTAAACTTATTGTTGTCTATGAGGCCCCTATTTCTCAATCTCCCTTACATGCTAGCATCATTGATATGTCATGCCAAAGTAAAAAGAAGGGTTTCAGGCACCTAGTAGCCCTTAAAATTGTCTCTCATCCTAGCACTCTGAACATATTTAACTTTGGTACCCCTACTCATGATGCTTGCTTGAAAAGTAAAGATTAATCCATGTTATCCACCTCCAAGAGGAAGGGAAAAAATCCTCCCCCACCAATAAAAATAAATTCTATGTCTAGGAGGTTAACAATGAAGATGAGGATGAAGTGGAGGAGGAATGCAACACCCCTCATAGATCCAACAAATTGGCCACCCGATTTGCAAAGAAAGGAAAAAAATGTTGGTTGATTATGACTTGGAGAAAAACAATGAACAAAGAAATCAAAAATTTGAAAAGGAAAGTGAGAAGATGAAGACTATAAAGTGTGAAGATATGGAATCTGATGTTATTGGTAGTTTGAATAATTCTAACTCCAATAACTCAAACCACACTTTTGATAGAGTGAAGGAGGGGCCCATTGATCCTGGTCCTGGTCCTGACATCCTGCCAAATGTGGATAATACAATTCTTCCTAACTCCAATGTGGCTTCTACATCAGATTTGGATAACCTACTGAGTAAAATGGACAATCTAAAGAATAAATTGAGTAAAGTGGAGTGAAAAGTGGGAAGCATTTCTAGTGATGAACTATAACTGATTCAATATTTGAAGATGACAAGTTGATGATCACCGAGCTGCATAAAGGAAATGCAAGACATTAAATCAGTTAATGTATTGTATTTTCATTGATGTCAACTTAATATGTTATGATTTCTCATACAAATATTGTAAAAACACTTGAAGATCTAAAGAGATAAATTTTTTGTTGTCGGTAAAGGTATACACCGAGTAACAAGGTTACCCAAGAACAGTGAACCCTGAGAAGTTCACAGTGTTGACTGACGGACAGACAACATCGACGGACAATGTTACCTAAGAGACACAATGGTACCTGAGAATAGAGTTACCCAAGATCAGTAGTAACCAAGATCAGTAGTACCCGATCAAGTGTTACCGAGCAAACTAAGAGTTGATGCCCGAAATCAACCGGAGTTAGAAAATGACAAAATTACTTAGCTGGCAGAGCTATATTTAGAGCTAACTGATTGATTGATTTATTTTCATCAACCAGTTGAACTGAAGATAAGAAGAAGATTCAAAGATAGTTTTATTCATAGTTTTCAAGGAGAAATCTACAGAATAAAACTAAAGCAAAGCTTTAAAGATTAAAGCAATGCATGGTGAGATTTGCGGATCAAGAAGCAATCTACGTCAAGAAAAAGAAAGACAAGGAGATTGAATAGTGGAATCATGTCTATATAAAGAGACAAGTAATTCATTATGAATAGAGGAATGCTGAATATAATTTTGGTGAAGGTATAAGTCTTCATGTAGATCTAATCATACAGGCTAAAGAACAGAGCCAAGAATTATGCAGACACCGAGCAACAGAAGCAAGAGCATTCACCGAGCAGTAAGAAGAAAGAAGGGGAGAAAAGGAATTGAAGAGAACATTGATCAGAGAGGTATTTTTTGGACTAACAATAGATCTAAGAATCTGCAAGATTAAGTTGTATTACTGAACAGATCATTTACTATTTCAATTTAACCATTGCTTCAAAAAATCTCTTAACCGAGTGGGATATAACCATCCTTATTGTATTGAGATACTCAAGAGTATCAAAATGTTTTCATGTTGATAGAATAGTGAATGCTAGGTTAAATGATAAACTGTTAGTTTTGAATCCTCTAACAAGGTTGCACTTAACAGTGTGCTTGTAACCTTTAACAGGGTTGGCTCTTCACCGAGCTCACTTCACAAGAGTAAAAATTTTGGGTTACCGGTCCCAAGTGGTTTTTCCCTTAACAGGGTTTCCACGTTAAAAATCCATGTGTCAAATGTGTATATGGTTCATTGCTTTGATGTTTTTCTTTACACATTGCTAAAACAGGATTGGTCGGTAAACACTAAGTTTAATTGTTGCTACTCGGTAAAAGCTAGAAAAAGATAAATAATATATTCACTGAGAAATATATATATATATATATATATATATATATGTTATAATTACACAAGGCATACATCTTGTAGGACTGAATGATAACTCAAGGTATTATATTTTTGATATAAGTTCAGGTTGGATTATTGGATTAATTGTTGAGGCCACTGATTCACCCCCCCCCCCCCTCAATTATTCTAACAATTGGTANCCCCCCCCCCCCCCCTCAATTATTCTAACAATTGGTATCAGAGCTTTGGTGCTTGGAAGAGAGTTTCAAGACTCAAGGTAAAGATCAAAATATGAGTAAAAGGGATGTGCCTAAGTTGAACAAAGACAACTTTGCATCATGGAAAAGAAGGATAAGACTCCATCTATTAGGTATTGGAAATGATGTTACACAATACTTGGATACTGAATCTATTACACCTATTGGACCTCCAACTATTGATCAATTAAGAGAGAAACATGAACATAATTCTACGATGATAGAACTTGCTTCTTCACTATTTGATGTTGAATTTGAAGATGTCAAATCATGCACAACTACAAAGCAAATGTGGGAAAAACTCAAGCTAGTACATGGAGGAGACACCAATGTGCTGAGAGATAAATCTAAAATCCTAAAAGGAAAGTTTGATGACCTAAAAATGAAAGAAGGAGAAAAAATCACTCAGTACAATAGCAAAATCAAAGAGGTTGTTAATGCTATCTGAGGAGTAGGAGGTGTACTTGAAGAAGAAAAAATGGTAAGTAAAATTCTGAGAACCTTACTGCCTATTTATGCAATTAGAGTATCTGCAATTCAAGAAATGAGAGCAGTAGAAAATAACAATGTTACTCTAGATAGTTTTACTGGTAGACTCATTTCATTTGAGATGAATAACTATGACAATGGTGTCTGACCAACTATTGAGTTTGCATTCAAATCTTCTCTGAAAATAAGCAAATCTAGTCACAAACACACTATGAGAAATGATAGTGAAAGTGATAGTGATGAACAAGAACTTGATGAAATTGAAGCACTAATGGCTAGAAGATTGAAAAGAGGCAAAGGTAGATACAAAGGTAAATTACCATTGGTCTGTTTTAATTGCAAAGAAATTGTACACTTTGCTGCTAGATTCGCTAACAAGAGAAATGATGAAAGAAACAATGACAGATCTTATGAAAAGAAGTTTGATATAAGTGATGATTGAGACTACAGAAGCAACTGACACTCTGACAGAAGAGATAACTGAGACTACAAGGACAAAGGCAAGAAGGATTGTTACCTAGTTGAGAACAAAGCTGAAAATAATGACACCGAGTCTGATGAAGATATTGAGGTAGTATTTATTTCTATGAAGGATGATTCACATGAAGAATAAAGGTATGTTGAAACTACACACATATCTAAATTAGAAAAAAATGATGTCTAGATTATTGATAGTGGGTGTACTCACCACATGTCTGGAGATAGGGAAAAGTTTGAAACTTTTGAATATTATAATGGTGGATCCGTTAGGATGGGTAATGACTCACCTTGTCCAGTTTAAGGAAAAGGAACCATCATGTTGAATATTCTTATCAAATGTGAAAATATATATTAGGTGAAAGGACTTAACTATAACCTATTGAGTGTTTCACAGTTGAATAACACAGGACACCGAGTTGCATTTGAGAACAAAAAGGCAAAGATCTATAATGGAATAGGAAGGTTGATCGGTACTAGTGAACAAACAAAAGGTAACCTATTCTATCTTGATAATATTGAGACCACTTGTTTATTGGCTAGAAATGAAGACATTTGGTTGTAGCATAAAAAGTTATGTCATGTGAATTTTGACAACATGGTTAGGATAAGCAAGAAAAGAAAAGTAAGAGGCTTACCGAGTATGTCAAAACCCGACCATGTCATGCACAAGAATTGTCAAAAAGGAAAAATGAAAAAGTCTAGTTTCAAGAGAAAAACCTACACATCTAATGTTATTCTAGAATTAGTCCATGCTGACTTGTGTGGAACAATGAGAACAAAGAGCTATTATGGTGATAGATAATTCATTCTATTTGTTGATGATTACTCTAGAATGATGACTGTTATGTTCTTAAAAGAGAATTCTGAAGCATTTAAGATGTTTAAATGGTATAAATCTATAGTTGAAAAGCAAAGTGGAAAAGAACTGAAATGTCTAAGATCATATAGAGGAGGAGAATTTATTTATGATGAATTCATGAACTTTTGTAATGAGCATGGAATTACAAGACATGTTTCTGCACCAAGAACACCACAACAAAATGGGATTGCTGAAAGAAGGAATAGATAAATTGTTGATTGTGTCAGAACACCAATGATTGAAAAAGGCATCACACAAACATTCTAGAGAGAAGCTATAAGTATTGTTGTCTATACACTAAACCGAGTTCAATTGAAGAAAGACACCAATAAGACACCTTACAAACTATGGTATGGATACACACCAAATGTGAGTTACTTTAGAATTTTTGGAAGTCAATTTTATATATTGAAAGATGATAGAAATGGAAAGTGACTCCAAAAGTGATGAAGGAATATTTCTACGATATTGTACCAAAAGAAAAGCTTATAAATGTCTTAACAAATCCTGTAACAAAATCATTGAAAGTGCAAATGTTAAAGTGGATGAATTTGCTGAGAAAAATGATGAGGAAAGCATAAAGGAACTGAAAGATTACAACAGATTTGTCTATAATGAAGAACCCGACACTCTTCCCGAGCAATATTCTATCACTACCGAGCGACATAACAATGCAACCGAGAAATAGGCTACACACACCGAGAATCAGGAAAATGCTCACAATGATGAACTGAGCGATGAAGATCAAAATGAAGGTCAAGATAATGATCAGAATGATTAACATAGATTTGAACCTATACTTGCAAAATATGTCAGAACACAACCATCCACAGAACCAGATCATTGGAGACAAAATAGTTGGAATGAGAACAAGAAGTAAGTAACTTAACACTAGATGTTTGATTTGTTATTTTGAGCCTAAATATGTTAATACTACACTTGAGAATCAAGAATGCGTTAGTGCTATGAATGAAGAGATTGAGAAGAAAAAAAATGGACATTAGTACCTAGACCGAATGAAAAAAATGTCATTGGTACCAAATAGATATTCAAAAACAAACTGAATGAGAATGGAGAAGTCACAAGGAACAAAGCAAGATTGGTATGCAAAGGGTATGCACAAGAAGAAGGTATTGACTATGGAGAAACCTTTGCACCATTGCTAGACTAGAAGGAGTCAGAATTCTACTTGCTTATGCTACATTTAAAGGATTTAAAGTATACCAAATGGATGTTAAATTTGCATTTTTGAATGGAATACTAGAAGAGGAGATATACATTGAACAACCTGGAGGGTTTGTTGATCCTAACAAGAGGAACATGGTTTGTAGAATACTCAAATCCTTGTATGGATTGAAATAAGCACCAAGAGCATGGTATGGAAGACTTCACTCTTATCTCATTAGTATTGGATTTGTAAGAACAAGTGATAACAATAATCTATATTTGAAAGGAGAAATTGATGACAAGATTTTGATTGCTGAAATATTTGTTGATGATATCATATTTGAAGGTAATGATATGTTATGCAAATAATTTTTTGATGAAATGAGCAAAGAATTTGAGATTTCAATGTTTAGAGAGATCAAATTTTTTCTCGGTCTACAGATTCTACAACAGGATGCAGGCATCTACATCACCTAATCCAAATACATCAAATAAGTTCTGAAGATATTCAAAATGGAGGACTCCAAACCAGTTGGAACACCTATGGAAACTGAATGCAAATTGACAAATGAAGACAAGACAACTGAGGTAAATTAGACCTTATACAAATCTATGATTGGAAAAATAATGTATGTTGTACACACTAGGCTAGATATACAACATGCAGTTGGTATAGTTGCAAGATTCTCTGCTAATCCCAAGGAATCACACATGACTGATGTCAAAAGAATTCTGAGATATCTAAAGAATACCAAAGACTATGGCTTGTGGTATAATAAAGAAGGCAAATTTGAGCTACAAGTCTATACAAATGTTGATTGGGATGGAAACATAGATGATAGAAAGAGCACAACAGGAGGAGCACTCTTTATGGGTGATAGACTTGTCACATGGATAAGAAAAAATCAAGGATGCATATCTCAATCAACTGCAAAAGCAAAATATGTGGTTGCTACTGCAAATTGCTCTAACATTGCATGGATTAAGCAATTGTTGAAAGGTATGAATATGAAAATTATTGAACCAGTAATTATCTATTATGATAATACTAATGCTATAAACATTTCAAAGAACCCTATGATGCATGCTAAGAGAAAGCACATAGTAATAAAGTATCATTACTTAAGGGAACAAGTACAAGAGAAAGAAATGATACTGGAATATGTATAATCCAAAGAACAATTAGCAGACATATTCACAGAGCCATTGCCAAAAGATACATTTGAGTACCTGAGGAATATACTAGGGGTCCAACCCTTGTTTACTGGTCACTAAGCTGACTTGAAGGCTACATCAACCTACACATTATCAGAAGATCAATCATGTTGATGCAAGCTGAGATATGGACTGCAATAATAAATAAATACAAGAAGGTACATATTTGAACATGACACATAGATATTGTTGGCTACTACAAAGCCGTATAGCTGATGGATAGAAGAATTCAATGGTATATTTTTATTTGGCATTGCTGTCAAAGGGAGAGGAATATATCCATATGAAATATCTATCAGGGAGAGAAGATAAATATCCATTAGGGAAAGGAACAGTCAAAGGGAGAAAAACATCAGAGAAAGAAGATGATTCTACAAAGGGAGACAAATATTCAAAGAAACAACCATCCATCCAAGGGAGAAAATTTGAGAAAAGTTAACACTGCATATCTATCCAGAAAATGGAGAAGATATTCTACAAGAAAGGGAAAGACAAAAATCAAAAGACAAAATTGCTACACCTATCCAGTGAAGGGAATGAAGAAAGGGAAAGCACTCTGCAAGAATCAAATCTAAGCTAGAAGAGCTTACCAAGAGTCGGATATTTGAATTGGTTATAGAACAATAAGTTTGGTATGTTATGGCATATTTTATATTATGCTGATAGTATGTTTCCATCAATGTCAAAGGGAGAGATTGATGAACTATAACTAATTGAATGTTTGAAGATGACAAGTTAATGATCGTCGAGCTGTAGAAAGTAAATGCAAGACATTAAATCAGTTAATGTATTGTATTGTATTGTCATTGATGTCAAATTAATATGATTGTTCATACACATATTTTCAAGACACTTGAAGATCTAAAGAGACAAGATTTTTGTTGTCAATAAAGGTATACACCGAGTGACAAGGTTACCCAAGAATAGTGTACCCCAAGCAGTTCACAATGTTGCCCAACAGAAAGTGTTACCTAAGAGACAAAGTGGTACCCAAGAATAGAGTTACCCGGGATTAGTAGTAACTGAGATCAGTAGTACCTGAGCAAGTGTTACCGAGCAAACTAAGATTTGATGACCAAAATCAACCGGAGTTAGAAAATGACAAAACTACTTAGCTGGCAGAGCCATATTTAGAGTTAACTGATTGATTTATTTATTTTCATTGACCCATTGAACTAAAGATAAGAAGAAGATTCAAAGCTAGTTTTATTCACAGTTGTCAAGGAGAAATCTACAGAATAAAACTAAAGCAAAGCTATAAAGATTAAAGTAATGCATGACGAGATTTGTAGATCAAGAAGCAATCTATGTAAGGAACAAGAAAGAAAAGGAGATTGAACGGTGGAATCATGTCTATATAAAGAGACAAGTAATTCATTATGAATAGAGGAATGTTGAATATAATTCTAGTGAAGATAGAAGTCTTCATGCCTATCTGATCATAAAGACTGAAGAACATAGCCAAGAATTCTGCAGACACCGAGCAACATAAGTAAGAGCATTCATTGAGATGAAAGAAGAAAGAAGGGGAGAAAAGGAATTGAAGAGAACATTGATCAAAGAGGTATTTTTTGGACTAACAATAGATCTAAAAATATGCAAGATTAAGTTGTATTATTGAACAGATCATTTAGTGTTTCAGTTTAACCATTGATTCAAAAAATCTCTTAACCGAGTGGGATTTAACCATCCTTATTGTATTGAGATACTCAAGAGTATCAAAATGTTTTCATGTTGACAACACAGTGAATGCTAGGTCAAATGATAAATTGTTAGTTTTGAATCCTCTAATAAGGTAGCACTTAACAGTGTGTTTGTAACCTTTAACAGGGTTGGCTCTTTACCGAGCTCACTTCACAAGAGTAAAAATTTTGGGTTACCAGTCCTAAGTGGTTTTTCCCTTAATAGGGTTTCCACGTTAAAAATTCATGTGTCAAATGTGTATATGGTTCGTTGCTTTGATGTTTTTCTTTATACATTACTAAAATAGGATTGGTCGGTAAACACTAAGTTTAATTGTTGCTACTAGGTAAAAGCTAGAAAAAGATAAACAGTATATTCACCGACTACTATATGTTAGGATTTGACAGAACTGGAACAATATAAGAATAAACAGTTATACACAGAAACAATAGAAGAAAGAAGCTAAACACATATAACACATAGATTTAACATGGTTCACCCAAAACCTGGGCTACATCCACCTACACAGCCGTCCAACCTTTCTTATTATCCAACAAAAATGTACACAACCCTTAAAATGCATTATACATCTCAAACGCTTATAACATGCATTTTAGGGAAACCTCTAAAATTGACCATTTTAGGGTTTTACAATATCGGTCTTCTTTTTCCCAAAAAAGAAAATCTCTTTCCCGAAAAAACACCAAAAAAATTTGGCCCTTCGGGCTGGCCTCCGGTTTGGGGCCACCGCCCCTCACCTTCAGCAACTACCAGACATGTTTCCACAAAATCAACACCTACTACATGATCAGTCACCATAATATCAACAATCTCCCACTTGGAGACTGATCAGGCTCCACACCAAACAATCTCCCACTTGGAGACTGGAACCAGACGACAATGTAGTATGTGCAACTCCCACTAGATAAAATACCTTGTTGTGTATTAATCCCATGATCATCAGTCAAGAAGCCCAATAGAAGCTGAGAAAGAAACCAACTTCTCCTTAGGGACTGCCTTCATGAACATGTCTGCAGGATTGTCACTTGTGTGAATCTTTTCAAGCCATAATTGGTCATTCTCCAAAATAGACCTTATAAAATGGTACCTAAGATGTATGTGCTTTGTCCTTGAATGAAAAGCATAATTCTTTGCAAGATGAATGGCACTCTGGCTATCACTATACAATGGGCGATCTTCCTACTTCTGACCCAATTCCTCCAGAAAACATTGTAACCAAATCATCTCCTTGCTAGCTTCCGTAGTAGCTACATACTCAGCTTCAATGGTTGAAAGTGCATTAACCTTCTGCAATCTAGAAATCCAATTGACTGCAGTACCCCCTACAGTGAAAACATACCCTGTAGTACTCCTCCTTGTATCAATATCTCCTGCCAGATCAGAGTCAACAAACCCACTCAGAGCATAACTGGATCCTGTGAAACATAATGCCTTTGTAGTAGTACCTATCAAATATCAAAGAATCCATTTGACAGCATTCCAATGTTCCATACCCGGATTGCTCATATACTTGCTGACAACTCCCACTGCATGAGCAATATCTGGTCGTGTGCATACCATCGCATACATCATACTGCCAACAGCTGATGAATACAAGATGTTAGACATTTTATCTACCTCTTCCATGCCTTTGAGCACATTTCCTTAGTCAATTTGAAATGACTAGCCAAAGGTGTACTGACTACTTTTGCATCCTGCATATTGAATCTTTTCAACACCTTCTTTATATACTCACTTTGGGACAAATTCAAAGTTCTATTT
>MU225653.1:2317258-2339111 GCA_018584345.1 Thuja plicata | reverse complement strand
ACCATGGGCTTAACCACCATGCCACATGTTGCCCATTTTTGACATTTACATTTCCAAGATGGAAAAACAACCAGGTTAAAATAGTAATCCCGTCCATAATTTTGTCCCCTAGTTTAGACCCTTATAAGAGTCACAAAATGAGTCATTAAGGTTCTAAAAATGGCCCACCTATATTCTACTATGGACAAGACTCATTTTTGACAACTCACTAACCATTTTCCAATGCATAAACATGTGGGAAACTACCAACAAAAATATTGGACTTATTTGAAACAAACTGCAAGGTTGAGACACATGTTTCTCAACACCAATCAAGGTACATGTGCTCAAAAAATGAATTCTACAATCATGTGATGAAGGTACATATGCTCAAAACGTATATTCACAGTCATGAAAAAAGCTCAAGACAAAGCACTTGTAAAAAATACTATAGTAATGGGAGTTTTCATTGATGAAGTAAAAATTATTGAAGGATTCCTACATAATCTATTGTCATCTCCTTCTTAGAATATTATATAAGAGAACGAAGATGAAACCAACATTGTAAAAAAATACTATAGTAATGAGAGTTTTCATTGATGGAGAACTATAAAAATATTGAAGAATTCTTGCATAGTCTATGGTCATCTCCTTAATATAGATATAAGAGAAGGAAGATGAAACCATAATTGTATTTAATTTAAGGGAAGTAAACATTTTTCTTGTTTTCTTTATCCACAAATGAAAATATTCAACATGACTATAGGAATAAGTGAGGTCCAATATGAATTTTTGATAATTATTAACTGTCTAAAATATTTTTGACATTATAAAAAAATTGCATTTGAAGCATTCTATTTTACAATTGATAAGATGATCATTATGGTAAGCCTCAAATGATTGTCAACAAGGAAATACTTGTAGGTGTACTAATGAAAGAGTACGACGAGCTAAACTTTAGAGGGAAAAGACAATAAAAACAATGACTTATTTAATGTAGTTAATGGTGACAAGAAATTTGTGGTGTTGACAAGCAATACTCTTGGGGGCAAAGGTAGTGGTGGCTCCAAATTTGTGGAGGACGAAGGTGTAGCCATTGACTTTATGGCCGTAGAGTTAGACGAGTAAGGTCATGATCTAGTCGAGGAAGAGCATGAGACACTTTTAGATATTTTATTGGAAGCCCATTAGCATATTCAACATGGTCTTCTTGTGAAGGTGTCTTACTTGGAAGAGGTTGCTCCTTGCAAGGGTAAAGGTTTTGGCATCTCTCTCTTTGTAGGATACTTGGGCATTTCTAATAAGGAATATGTTGCTGATCTAGCCACTTCGGAAAACGTTTGGTAAGAGGAAGATGAAATGCTTTTAGACATTCTTCTAGAGTAGTGTGATTCTAGTATCAATTGTTGATGTGATGGAGGTTCATATCGAAGGTGAATCTATGACTCTAGAAGCATTGAAAACCCTCCCTACGTTTTTAGATGCGTAGTATCCTATTGTTGGGTATCTTCTTGTTATTGTTTCTACCTTGACCTTTGACTTGCCTAAGGATCATCAATCTCCTTTTCTAAATATTCTTAAGGAATGGATGGACAAAGCTTCTATTGGTATGCATTTTTCTCTCTAGAAGATTTTTGAGTTCTAGACCAAAAATAGAAATTATAAGTTGTGTTTTTAATAGTTGGCAGATTCTTAGTGTTTGTGTTTGCTCTCATTGGACGATTTTTGGTTATAGACCAAAAATCGGCATTATATGTTGTTGGGTTTCTAATAGTTGATTCCTAGTATTTTCGAGGGAACTTAACATAATTCTTATTTTCTTTATGCACAAATGAAAATATTCAACATCACTATAGCAATAAGTGAGGCCCAATATGGTTTTCAATAATTATTAAATAATCTAAAATAATTTTGACAAGATAAAAAATTTGAATTTGAAGCTTTCTATTTTGCAATTGATAAGATGGTCAATATGGTAGCCTCAAATGTTTGTCAACAAGAAATTACTTGTAGGTGTGCTACTGAAGGAGCAACCAATGAGCTAAACTCTAGAGGGTGAAGGCAATGACACCTCTAATGTAGTTGATGGTGACAAGAAGTTTGTGGTGATGACAAGCAATACCCTTGAGGGAAAAGGCAGTGATAGCTTTGGGTTTGTGGAGGACGAAGGTGTTTCCATTGGCTCTACAGGCTTAGAGTTGGACGAATAGGAT
This sequence comes from Thuja plicata, assembly GCA_018584345.1. Taxonomy (NCBI): domain Eukaryota; kingdom Viridiplantae; phylum Streptophyta; class Pinopsida; order Cupressales; family Cupressaceae; genus Thuja; species Thuja plicata. The sequence goes on along the minus strand of MU225653.1, from coordinate 2,336,919 downwards.
CATGATCTAGTGGAGGAAGAGGATGAGATGCTTTTAGATATTTTATTGGAAGCACATTGACCTATTCAACATGGTCTTCCCGTGTGTTAGTTTGCAATTTTTTACCACTTAACTCTTCAATGTAATGTGTCGACCCAGTGGTTCATCTAGACTAACAATTGAGTTGAGTGTAATGATTTTTATGCCAACTCTGCTTAATTTGGAAGGCAAAACTACCTTCTTTTGATTGAAAGAAATAAAATTGAAACACATATGCTTTTAACTAGAAAGCAAATAAGGAAGGGAAATTTTAGCCAGAAAGTTTTGAAAGGTGAGAGTTTCATATATCTAAAGAAGACTAAAAGAACACATAGTTTCTTTGAATTTGAAAGACATCATCAACTACCACTGATTTTCCATTTAATTTCATACAAAGTTGATCATTAAACAACAATCTACAAATTTATATGCATAAAACATTTCAACAATATGCATAAAGAATAACATCCAACAATGATGCATTCAACATAAGATGAATTAACAACCATAAATCGTAACACATAGTGCACAATCTACAAGATCACTTTTAGATGCTATTTCATTAATATATAAATATTATTCTATGTTTGCTCTGTCTAACCCTTAACACAATAAAAATTAAGCAATGTATACGCATCTAGCATGTAACTAACTTTTGAAACCCACAGTTTCTTGAAGATAACCACCACAAAGATTAGCAAAAGTCTCAACAAATAACTTAAAATAAAGATTTTCCCCAGAGCCTATAGTTTTTTTATCAACACATGAAAAACAACATAATTCAAAAAGACTAATCAATAATCATTGGTTCCCTTTCCTTGACCCTTTGTGCTTCACCTTCTTGGTCTACATGTGCCCCCTGTTCTCTCGCATCTGCTGCCTGAACTTGCGTCTCTTGCTCTTGTACCTTTGTTCTATAGAGTTTGTACTTAGTGATGACTTCAGATAGTGTCTTGGACTGGGGTTTGCCTGTATGTTTACCTTCACCTTACATTTGGATATCTTCCGCTATGTTTCAACAACCTCTGGATGAAGTTCTTGAACTTCTTTAAAACTAGGAATATTTTCTGCCAAGTGCCACAAATTGTCTATTGCTTCTTCATTTATTTTCTCCATAGAAAGACTTTCCTTTATTTTGTCTTTGAACTCACTAATTACTACAACACTATTTCTTCTTCTTTTTCAAATATTTCCATTTCTAGAAGTATAAAGCGAGACACTAGGTTCTGAATATCATGTTGAAACTAAGCTAAGATTTTCCTGATATAATTATCCATCTCTTCATAGGTAGCAATCTTCCATTCCAATGTATCCATCCAAGTTATAAATTCAAGATAAATTGGTCTGCATATTATTCTTTCCCCTATTGCAGTTTCAGGGGCATCTTGGAAATCTCTTGAAGTTCAAATAAAACAAACGATAATCTGCCATTTTCCCTTTAAAGGGCCAACATATCATTTCTCCACTTCTCCAATTTACCACTTATTAGCGTGTACATTTTCATGCCTTCTTAAATGAAAGATATTACATCAATAATAAGTTTCTCCACCCATTTGTCCATTACCAAGGTAACACTTTGAGCTCTTTTGATTTGCTTCAACTTATTAGAGTCTAGTCCATCAACAAGAACAAACATTTTTCACTCAAAGGATTTATCCTCTTCTTGTAGAATAGATCAAATAAAAGAGACCAAAGAATTTGCCTGTCTTAGTAGCTCTAGATTCTTGTGTTCTTCCATCTTTACCCTCTAAGCTAAGGCATCAACAAAAGTGGTAGCATGGTAAATATCTCCTTCTGAAGTAGGTCGGGCCCATTTCAATCCTGCTCAAAGTAAAACCCCTTTTTGTAACTTCTTGTTCATTCTTCTCACCAATGGGATCAACCATCTCTAGGAACCTTCAATCAGTCATAGGATCTATCACCATCCTGGACATCCTTTTAGCTCTTTTGATCTTATGAGTCCCTTGCAGTAACTCGGTGATGGTATCTACTTCTGTTTCAACCATAGACATATACCTCTTTCGCGTTTCAACTTCTTTAACCCAAGGGGATTAGTTAGTTGTAGTTGCATTAGAGACATTGATAATGACATTACTTGGTGGAGGAGTAGTAAATTGGGAAAGGAGGGGGCCGCCAAGAACATCAAATTTTGTATTATCCAATATTGAATTGGAAATATCATCTCCTCCAATTTGGTGGAAGATGCGAGCATCACTCTCCTAAGCATCACCATCGACACAAGGAAAACTAATGGTAGTAGGGGAAGAAGGGGTGGAAACCTTTTTATCAACAAATCTCTTCAAAGAAGATGAGGTACTTGTTTCATATTTTGATTTTAATTTCACTTTCTTTCTGGCTCTTCACCATCCCCACCTAGATGAGAGGTTTCTTCTGAGGGTGTGGATACTGAGGTGGTAGAGAATTTGGTAGGATTTAGGCTCTGTAACACATTTTTTTAGCACTAGTGGACCCTTTAGGGGTTGAGGACCCAGTGCATTCCTTGAATTTCTTCTCAATCCATTTCTTAGTTCTTTCTACCACGTTGGCAGTCCTCTTTTCCACATCCATGTCATTTCTGGTATGCCAGGTCAGTGTTAGGATTAAGTAATATTGAGAGGGAGGGTGAATCAATATTACAACTATTTAAAATAAACTTTAACCAATTCCAAATAAACCATAAGCATACTAAAGTCAAAGGAACATAAACAAATAACACAACTCATAACACCATTATTTGTTGTTGAGGAAACACTGGCCAAGGGAAAACCTCGGTGGGGATGGTACCCACAAGCATGCACTAAATTATAATGTCCCTGTTAGGAGACCTAGCCCTTTTAGGAGCTGAATATTACATAGTACATTTCCTTGTTAAAGGAATAACAACCCTGTTAAAGGTATACAACACCCTGTTAGGGGCCAACTGAACTTACAACTCTTACAACAAAACTTCTGTTACAAAGTGTTCTCAGTAATGAACAAAACAAGCATCCTCAATGTTTAGATAGCTCCAGTCATAGCTCTTCAATGATCTCTGTCAATCCTCTACCATTCGCATACATATCTCTCATCATACTCCCATACATATCATACTCTTCGCTCTACAAAAAGTCTTCATATATATCTTTCTTATAACCAAGTCAGCTCACTTCACTAATATTACATAGTCGACTCTTAATACAAAATATAATTGATAATGTAAAGAGAAAATACAAAATCGGCGCTCTTACATAACCAAAATATAGATTATCCAAAGTCATAATGCAATTTAGCATGCCAGGAGTCCACGACATACTCCTCAAATCATCGCTACTGTTCAACTGCTCTGTTTTACTGTCGTCCCCTGTCTTAAAATCTCTCTAATTTTTTTTATTCATTACCAAAACCAAATCGATCTTTGATTAAGGTCATACATAGCCCATAGTATTTTCCTCTAAGCTCACAATTCATAAATCATCGATCTCGATCTTCAATACCCAAAACAACTATGTATTTCTGCTTCTGTACTTAGTCGATTCCAGAACTGAATCACCAAAACTTAACTTCAATCCAATCGATCAATATGTTAGATGTGTTGCTAGAAATGACAACCAAAAAGTGATTCATAACATACCAAAAAGATCACTTGCCAACAATCTCTCCCTTTGGCATTGATAGCAACACTTTTAAAAAAAAAATGACTAAGTGTTCCAACACAAAAACAAAAACTGTCTCTTCTCTTTTCTTCTTCTCCTTTACTCATTTTTCTTCTCTCGTCTCCCCCTTTGACAAAAATGAAAAAGGTGCATAAAAATATTATAATTAGTGCTTGCTCACCATTTTAAGAATATCTTGAAAGGAATCTTCCAAGATCTTTACTTCTGTGTTCCATGATTCTACCAATAGTTGACTAACATGAATTAGTCCATTCAGTGCATATGACGAAGTCTCTGCTGCTTTCAACTCTGTGGACATAGAGTTTGTCAATGCTTTTTCAGTCTTCTCCATGTCAAATAAGTGAATTTCAAGAATTGATAGCTTAGGAGTGATTAGACTCTTCAACAAACCAAACCTTGTCATGGCTCTCCATTTCTCTATATCCAATACATTTAGTTTTTTCCAAAATCCTTGTTACTTCTCTGTCCATTTCTATTACAGATTGTGAGGAGGTCTCACAACTGTCCATCATACTGTTCAAGGTTGCCCTGTCCTTTGCAATAATGTCTTTGATGTTCTGAACATCTCTGATAGGGTTTATGCAATAACTAAATACCATCCTACTGTGTGCAACACAACTCTTATCTTTTACCGTAACAGATCTCAAAATGCCCAAGTCCTATGAAATAGTCTTGCAAACTTCCATCAGTTTCTTCTCCAAGTAGCTCTTTTCTTTCTTTTCTTCTGCAATCTTCACTAGGGTCTCGTAGTGACCATCAAAATCATCAAGTGCCAGTTTCAAGTTTTATACATCATCTTTGCTTTGGAAAACAATAGGTACTGGAAGTAATTTGTTCACAGTATCGATTGCTCTAGACATTACCCTAGTCTTCTTGTCACTTTTTTGCTCAGATCTCAGATATCTCTTTTAATTTAGTGAGTGCGGTGAAGGCTAAACTCACCAGTTCATCCTCATCCATGCGATCAATGTCAACATCAATAGATTTGTCTTTACTTGCCAACAATAAGATATAAGATGTGTCATTAGTTTTGACTTCAACTTTTGCTTCTTCTTCTTTCTGCTCTATTTCTTCCCGTTCTTCCTCTCTCTATTCTTCATCCTCAACCACTATATTGTCAACATTTCTTTCAAATGGATCCTTCTCATCAAGTGAAGTGTTAAGAGTCACAGGCACACTAGGAACATAGAAATTTGGTTGCATATCATCTTTCTCTTCTCAACACTTGCCTCAGCTATTTTAGAACTCTCTCCAATTCCTAAGGGTGTAGGAATTGTAGGTTTAGGAGGTGGAGTTTTCTCAGGAATATTATTTATTAGTATCTGATCCAATGCTCTCCAAGTCTCTTCTGTAACTTCTTCATAATTTCTTGCCATAATCTTCAATAATCTTGCCTTGGTCCTTAACAAAGGTTTCAATTCACCAAATATTCTCTCTCTCCCTTGCATAGAAACTACAAGTAGCATATTGTCAATTGCTTGATTCCTAATAGCCTCATCTTCAATATGTGCTAGTTGTTTTCCTATTTCTAGTCTACCATACAACTCTTCAGGTACACTTCCCTCTATCTCTAGTAGATTTTTCTTGAAAACAAGTGATTTACCACAATATCTTCAATCTTAAGCTTATCAGATTCCTCATACTTGTCATAGTACTTTTTTATTGAAACTATCTTCCCTTGCTCAATAGATCTCTTCTCAATCATCTTCAAGTCTGGTTTCCATACTTGTCTGTCACTTTCGGCTTTCTTCTCTTCTCCCTCATTTTTATGATCTTTAGGGGGTGAATCCAATTTGGTGGATCTAGTGTTAACTCGAGGAACAATCTTTACTGCCTGCGAGGTCTTTTGTGGTGATGAAGGGGTGGCTACATCAATAACTGTAGGAGGTGGATTAGCTACCATCACAAATTCAGGAGGTGGAAGGGCTGCAGTAGTAGTACTTGCCAATCCAGAAGAACATTATGCTAACTTCTTTACTTCTTTCAACTCTGTTTTTGTCAATCCAACCTTAATACCACATTCATCAATAATGTTGTCTAATTTCCTTTTCCTCAAACCTCTGGTCTGTTCTTCTCTTACTTTAGCTGATTTTTTCTCATAAGTGACCCATCTCTCCTCAAATGTATCTACTTCAGATGCCAGAACATGTTCGATCTGCATAGTTAAGACTTCTGGACTAACCTCATAACCCATAGGGTAATACCATTTCTTCCTCGAAACAACTGCTTCAAAGAATACACAATCAGTTTCAACCATGAAGCAAATTGTATCCTTGTACTTTTCAACTAAGTCTTCAAGAATCCTGTACTCTCTTTCATTTGCCTCTGAAGAATCTTAATCATGCCAAATAGTTCTCCATCAACCCAAGTGTTGTTTTGTCTTCTATAACTCTGTGAAGTCTGAATACCAGTCATATCTCCTTTAGGTTTATGTCTGTCTCTTTGTTCATCGATCAAGTCACTGTTCATGTGAAGTTTCTCAATGTGTTTATTTGTCTCAACAAGATCACCTTTTATGATCTGATTGTATTTCTCCAATTCTAGATATTTGTTCTTGAAATGGTCAGCCTCATTCTTCATTTGTTCCATTAGTTAATTTAGCATCCTTTTCCTGTTGAATCTCTTTAGCCATTGTTTCATTCTCAAGCTTCAAAGTATCATTCTCTTTTTCAAGTTGCTTTATCTGATATGAATTGTCATTATCTGAATCTTCTTTTATCTGAACCACAAGATCCTATCTCTGAATTCTTGAAAGTTCAAGCTGATCCTTAAGTTTCTTGATGAATCCCTCAGCTCTCCTTAGTTTGAATCTCAAGTCACCATTTTCTTCTTTTTCTTTATCAAGGTCTTCAAGTGCTGCTTCAAAGTTTTCTTGCAAATTATCTGAATCCATTCTGATCTCCCTTAAGCTGTATGCCTTCCTCTCTAAGGGCCAATAAATCTGATACCAATTGTTAGGATTAAGTAATACTGAGAGGGGGGGGGGGGGGGGGNGGGCGATGAATCAATATTACAACACTTTAACATAAACTTTAACCAATTCCAAATAAACCATAAGCATATTGAAATCAAAGGAACATAAAAAAATAACATAAAACTCATAACACCATTATTTGTTGTCTAGGAAACCCTGGCGAAGGGAAAACCTCAGTGGGGATGGTACCCACAATCATGCACTAAAGTATAATGTCCCTGTTAGGAGACATAGCCCTGTTAGGAGTTGAATATTACATAGTACATTTCCTTGTTAAGGGAATAACAACCCTGTTAAAGGTATACAACACCCTGTTAGGGGCCAACCGAGCTTACAACTTTTACAACAAAAATTATGTTACAAAGTGTTCTCAGTAATGAACAAAAAAGCATCTTCAATGCTTAGATAGCTCCAGTCATAGCTCTTCAATGATATCTGTCAATCCTCTTCCATTCACATACATATCTCTCATCATATTCCCATACATATCATACTCTTCTCTCTACAAAAATTCTTCATATATATATATATATAAATATATATATATATATATTTCTTATTACCAAGTCAGCTCACTTCACTAATATTACATATTCGGCTCTTAATACAAAATAGAATTAATAATGTAAAGATAAAATACAAAGTCGACGCTCTTACATAACCAAAATATGGATTATCCAAAGTCAAAATCCAACTTAGCATGCCAGGAGTCCACGACATACTCCTCAAATCATCGCTACTGTTCAACTGCTCTGTTTTGCTGTTCTGCTATCGTCGCCTGTCTTCAAATCTCTCTAACTTTCTGTAATTATCACCAAAACCAAATTGATCTTAGATGAAGGTCATACATACCCTAGTATCTTCCTCTAAGCTCGCAAGTCATAACTCATCGATCTTGATCTTCGATACCCAAAAGAACTCTGCATTTTTGCTTCTGTACTTAGTTGATTCCAGAACTGAATCACCAAAACTTAACTTCAATCCAATCGATCAATATGCCAGATGTGTTGCCAGAAATGAAAACCAAAAAGTGATTCATAACATACCAAAAAGATCACTTGCCAACAGTTAGCAGTTGTGTCGTAGAAAGGGTAATATTTTGCTATACTTCATCAATTAACTTTGAGTCATCATCAACCAATTCATCAAGTAAAAGGATAGGTATCTCAAACTTCCTAACATGATATAATGCCATTCTCATCAAATATATCATTTTTAATTCTCTTATATCTGCATAGTTCTCCCAATAGTTCTCTATATGAGGTTGGTACAAATAAGATTATGCCCATGAAAATTATCATGCACATAACTTTTGTTGTCAAAAGAGACTCTTCGAGGGTATGGACTTAAATTTAAACTTAGAGAGGAGCATTTCTATGGTGGCAAAAACATCAAAACTTTTACAAGTAAAAAGTAACAAAGACACAAGGAAGGAAAAACCCTCTTTCTTCATTTTAGTGAAATATTTGGTATTAACCCCTTTCATTTGTCTTAAGACCTCTAGGAGTATAATATACTCTTATACATACCTAGGTAACTTGTAGGGGTTCTGATTAAATCCTCCAATTTTGAGATAAGAAAAACTATCAAATTGGATGAAGAAGATACCATAACGCTTGACAAGGGTCATAACTTCGGTAGAAATCCTCCTCTCTGGTAGTCCTTCAACCTTCTTAACCATCACCCACAAGAAAGAATCATTGAAATCATAAAACACATTCATCCCGACTTGCTTTTGTAACTGAGAACAAACTTCAAAAACAAGTAGGTTTGGGATATGAGGCTGTAGGGTTCTGAGACCTAGCCATGTAGCTTGGGTGGTTTCCAACACATAAATCAGCAAGGGAAGGAACTTTCCCACCTAAAATGAGCTAATTTCTCATGTAACCACTGGCTTATTATATCTCCATAGTCAATATATTGTTCATCTCTGCAAATATTTTTAAGGAATTGATACATTCAACCCACAAATTCTTCAGCTGTCAGACTCCCAAGAATGAGGTGTAACAAGACAATTGTTTCTTCTATCTCCTTTGCAAAAAGTTCCTTCTTTAGAATCGAAGGGATTTCTGATTCACCCTTCCACTTTGTTTTGAACCAGGCTGTGGAAATTCTGTTCAAGTACCACTCTTCTTTATCCTAGAAATACTCTCAATATTTCTCAATTGACATATCTACAAACACTACCCTCTTTGGTAATTTGAAAGCGTGCGCTATATTTTTTTAATCAATTTTGACAATGGTTGTGATGTCAAATGCCCGGATTTTATGAGATTCTAGGTGGCAATGGTTCACACAGGTAGACACCAATTTTTTATAGTGAATTGCTTTAGGGAAACTAGTCACTTCTAGAAGATCATTTCCAACTATCTTGCTCACTATGGGAGAGGTGGAATTTCCCTTTAATCTATCAACGATCTCTTGGAAAACCTTATATCTTACATCTGTATCAAAAGTCCCATCCAAAATATTGTCTATTTTTTAGTGCATAATGGATATTAAGGTTTGTGACAGAAAATGCAGAGAATGGATAATGTGGATTTCTAATATTCAAATTTTCCAGGCATAGAAATGCAAGGGATGAGTAGAAAGTTCATTGGGTAAAATCAAGGAGAGGGGTAAATCCCACTACTCGACTCAGACGATAAGTTGGGAATAACTTGAATCACAGTTTAAATTATTAGAGAGAGAGAGAGTTTCATAATCCAACCTGAATTCTCGCATGCACCTACTTCTTTCCTCCAATGCTTGAACACTATGAATTTTTCTCTCCATGCTTATCATAATGAAGGACAACTTCAAACAATACCACCTTTTTAAGTGAAGCATTTAATTGTCGCTCAACTTGGCGGCAATGGTACATTTAAATTTGTGTAAGTTTAATAGGTGTCCTTTGCAGCTTAAGGTAACAACATTTGATTTTTAGCGCGCTGTAATGTCTCCCGCGTGCTCTAAGCCTGAGCGAATAGCTCCTGCGTAGATGAATGTAGAGGCTTCCAAACGAGTCAGATCCTCCTTGCCCACATAGTCTTCTTCCTCCCTGGTGCTGTCTTCTTCTCCTGTCTGCCCTGCCTGCCCTATTTCGTCAAGGGATGTGGTGGTGACAGTGACTTCTGTGACTATGGCTAGGGTTTCTACTGCAATTATTTTTTCATCTTCTCCTTCATTGGTGGTTTCTGGTCTTGCGTCCAAGGTCTTTGAGGGGCCTTTGCTACACAAGGCTCCCCGGGTTCCCTTGAACGCTGTGACTGGGGTTGTGAAGAAGAATTATCTAGATTCTAAGCCTTTCCCCATGTCAAAATCCATTTCTCTCTTTCTTTGGGCAAGGAATCAGTGGGGGAGATTGAGCACACTACTTTTGTCCTTTTAGACCATGCAACTATATGCAGATTTAGGGGATTTTGGCCTAGCCTCCCAAAGCTTCATGTGTGGATTTTCAAATATTGGGAACCCATCATAACTGGTATGGTCAATATATTCCCAATGGCAAAAGGTTTTTTTATATCCAAATTTGATAATACTGAGGATATAAATCGTATTCTTTGTGGTCATTTTTCTAGTTGGGATGATCGATTTGTGTTGATGCTAAAGTCTTGGCATGAGGATTTCAACCCCTCTTCTAATACTTTAAATAAGATTCCTATTTGGGTTAGGCTTCCTAATCTCCCCCTCCATCTTTGGGTGGATCCTCTTCTTGAGGAGGTGGGTGAGGCTCTGAGAGACTTACAGATGGTGGATGCAAAATCTACAAACATCTACCACTCCACCTATGCCTGTATTTTGGTGGATATTGATGCTTCTAAGGATTTTCCTATGGATATCAAGCTTGTTTCTCCTAAGGGTAGTTGGATTTAGCCTTTGGACTATGAATGGATTCCCTTCTACCTGGTGGAAAGGTGTCTCTTCCCAGCACTATACGATTGAGAAGTGTCTTCCCTGCGAAGCTTTTCCCACGTGGTGGCACAAGATTATCCTTCTTATTCCCCTTTGGTTGTGGTGCCTCCAGTGATGGGTATGGTTATATCCCATGGGGGTGATGTTGATGTTAGTCATGTTGTTGGTTCACTGATCGTGGGTGTTCCCCTTGATGTTTCAAACCATGTGCCGATTTCAGATTCTATTGGCCCTGCTAATATTTCCTCTTTGGTGGTTTCTAGTCCTGGGTGTGTCCTAGGCCCTGGTTCTTCTTCTGGCTATGCCTATGCAGTGTGCTAGACCTTTACTAGTTGTTGGGAATTTGGTTTTGGATTCCTTATGTTGGCAGAAGGAGGCTACTAAAGTGAAAGAAGGATGGAACACTATTAAATGTAAATCTTCCAAAAGATCATCGCCTTCTTTTGATATGACTCTCCAATCCCATAAGAAAGGGACTAAGGTATAGTCTTGATGATATTTTTTTTCTCTTGGATGCCGATTTATGAAGTTTAATCTATGGCAGTGTTATGTTGTGTGTTTCTTGGGGTTCCTTGCCTTTTGTTCTGGTTGGTGTATTGTGTTTTGGGAATTATTAATGTTCTATCTTAAGTTTTATCTTTGTACATGGTTTTGGGGCCCCTTCAAAACCCACTTTTACATTAATCAAAAATAATTAATGCCTCGCGTATGCCAGCCTTGTGAAAGTACAAATCCTTAAAAGGTGTGGACCCTTCATAGTCGAGGATTCAAAAAATTTCCTAAAATTTTGAACCATTATGAAATAGTTTTGCAGTTTATGAGTCTACCCAACTTGTTGGCTATGAAAGCTCAGGACAATTCTTAGTTCATCTCAATGTGGTCGGAAAATTTGGTGACTTTATGAACTTTATTTTTGAAGCAGTAAAGGTAAGATATGAAATACCTTTGAAATGCCAACAACAAAGACCTTAAGAAGGAAAACATGATGCGTTGCACTCTAGTAGTTGAGAAGATTGAAAATTTTATAAACTTTTGCAAAGTGGAAGTCTGAATAAAAGTTCTTAGAAAACAAACTGACTAAGTACTCGGGGTGGGGGGCACAAATGAATGAATTCATTCTTTAAATTTCACAATGATGAAAGTAGGGCCTAGAGAAAGCATAAATTGGGAGCAAGATCATCTATACATGAGGTGTGAACCCAAAATTTTTAAAAATTGGGTAACACGGTGAAGGTGTCTTACTAGGAGGAGGTTGCTCCTTATGTAATGCCCCACCAAGGAACCCTCAAAACTTAGGGACAAATATGCACTAATTTTTTTTTAAACATGGAATTAACATCATGAATAAGAGTACAATACAATAAAAAAATTGCATAAACCATATATAAACATTCCATGATTGTGCACAAGTGGAAGACTCAGAGGTACTTCCAAGGGTTCCATGGCAACCCCTAATACAAACAAGAATGAGAAATTCATGTTCAAGTCACCATGTGAGAGGTCAGATCACATCCTAAAGCTTCACAAGATAAGACCATACCATGGTCCACAGTCGCCAAATGAGGACACAAGTCCATCCTCAACATAATCCAAAATAAGGCTTATTTTAAGCCAAAATAAAAAAGTGATCTTAACTATACCAAAATGAATCAAAAAATAGAATGCAGATATATGAAAATGATCACAAAAATTCCAAGAATCTAATCATGAATTCCCTTTTTACATAGACCTAAGGGAAAATCAAACTTTTTCAAATGTGTTGGTTCAGTCTCAGTATAAATGCGTAGGAGCAGGTTCACCTGAGACAGTGCAGGAATGGATGTGCAGGCCTACTATTAAAAATGCACAGGAATAAAAAATTTGCATGAATAAAGGGTGAATGCATAGGATTACTGATCATATGTGTAGGAACAACAATCATATGCGCAAAATTCCCGTAGCTTGCATAAACTTGAAATAAAACCATTGTCGGCTCCAACACACAAGTCAAATATGAACAACTCCACACCGGAGAGTATCAGATACATGCAATCAAGGTCATACACACTTGATACAATCATAATAATAATAAATTAGATCTATCCTACTAAGCATTATAAACACGTATAAGTACAATTCACTAAAAAAGAATGCAAGGGATAGAATGAGCACATCATGCTCAAACTTCGTCACTATAAACTTAGTCTACCACCTATACACCAGTCCCTAGAAGTGATGTTCAATTCCACCCAAAAATGTGGTACCCTCAAGAATACCCCACCATGTTCGCGGAGATAGCCACTTGACCACAAACATAAGGTACACACACACACGCAAGGAATGACTAGCACACATGTCAATCAAATGTATGACTCGGGGGATGGTACAATGATCCCAATGCAAATATATAGATTCATAATATAGTATGGCATATATACAAAGGGTCACTACTCATTGCTACAAAGGTTCAGTACATGGACATAGGAGTGGAGTTTCATTACATGGCACACGATGACCCATATAGCATCGAGCCTTTGATCAACATCTGTAGATGATCAAATATTGTGTCTTTGATCAACATCATCGAACAACCATGCACCAAATTACCTTCAATCAACATCCTCAAATGGCCAGGTAGTTGTATTAACTCTTATTAATGTGTTTTACCTCAATTTATTTATTTTGTTTTCACTTGGTTAAGACTTTCCATGGGTTACCCTGGTGACCCTTGTGTGTCCCAGCCCATTGTGGAGAGCCACTCCACTTCACTACCCAAACACCTAATGTCATCTCATTTCTACAACAAGACACAAAACATAAACACAATAAAGAATCCAAGTCCAAAACCAAAAGTTACAAGTCATGGTCCAATATTGGTCTCAACCAATAACATAGGTCCCTTAGGATCCCAAAAAGCCACACTCAATTGTGCTTGTGATGTGGTCTCAACACCAGCATCACCAAATCAAGATGCAATCTCAATCAAGCCTCAAACAAAAGTAAGAAGGAAATGATAATTACTCATGCACACGACACACTCAATCAACCTTTTTTCTAGGACTATAAAATTCTAGGTGGATCCAATCTCAATAGACCGGAACCACACAATGGTCACAATCATGGGATTAATTCAAAATATTGAATTACAAGAAAATACAAGAAATGTAAAAGGGCTAAATTTCAGTCTTGAAGGTCGTCACCATTGGCGATCCTTAAAAAATTGCTAAAAATTCAAACTTTGAATAAAATGAAAAGAAGAAAATCCATTTGATCTATGACACCCAACAACACATTAGTTTAATAAAAATTTTGTTCTAGAGATTCACAAAAAAACAGGCAACATAACACCATATAAACCTATAATTGAAATCCCCAAAACATGGAATATTCATAAAAGCCCAAACATGCAATGAATTGTAATGAAATTGTGGGAAAATACTAATTTTCAACCCATAGAAATAAAACATTTTATTTCAACTCAAAAGACGAAGTGAATCAAAAGATATAAGATGTCCCACCTCAGCCAATGGTGGAAACACGAAAGCAAGTGGAAGAAAATGAATTATCAATGAAAATGAAAAATTATCCGAGAGAAGAGGTAGAAGTTGCAACACAAATCCAATGAGCCGCTACCCACAAAAATCCGACAAGCGGATCAAACAAAATGGGAAAATGGCTGATTTTCTCCAAAATAATTTGGGGCAAAATCCAATTTCTCCCAAAACAAAATGAGGAAAAGAACTATTTTTCTCCCATAAAAGGTCCCTTTAGCCAAAGAGCCCCAAATAGACAAAAATGAAATAACTTAAAATAATTAAACCACTAATTAAAGACTTCAAAAAATCCTCTTTGAATAAATTTAATCAACAAGAGTTTAGCTCAGATCAAAAATAACATAGAACAAAATGCAACCACAGAAGACACTACACCTTGCAAGGGCAAAGGTTTTAGCATCTCTTTCTTTGTAGGGTACTACTTGGACATTTTTAATAAGGAATATGTTTTTGATCTGGCCACTTGTGAAAATATTTTGTTATAAGAGGAAGATGAAATGCTTTTAGACATTCTTCTAGTGTAGTGTTTGTCTACTCAAAGGTAACATTATTCTAGTCTCAAATGTTGATGTGATGGAGGTTCATATCAAAGGTGAACCTATGCTCTAGAGGCATTGAAAACACTCCCTACCTCTTTAGATGTTGAGTATCCTATTGTTGGGTCTATTGTTGCTATTGTTTCTACCTTGACCTTTGACTTACCTAAGGATCATGTTCCCCGATATCCATTTCTAAGTTTTCTCAAGGAATGGATTCAACAAGAACCCATCCATCATCAGGATTCAACTCTGTAGTTTTTAAGTAAAAAACATTGACCCATGTTTCATGAGTCATGGTTCATAATAACCCATCTCTAATGAGAATGAATGAAACACTTAGTATTCATTTCATCTAGGTGATGCTCACAAAGGTGAAGCACTGGGATTTCCCGGGGGTCACCCATTCTAGTACTACTCTAGCTCAAGTGCACTTAACTACAGAGTTTCCTCCAAGGTTAAGCCCACTTTTCTTGCAACCCCATTTGCAAAAACCCTCAGCAAGCGGTGTGCCTTATGATCCATTCATTAGAAATCCCTCAATCTCGTCAATTCATAAGTAGGAGATATTTTCTACAGCAAGTCAAATTATGACATTTCTATCAGGATTCAACTGTGTAGCTTTTGAGTCAAAATCATTGACCCATGTTTCATGAGTAGCGGTTCACAAAAACCCATCTCTCATGAGAATTAATGGAACACTTAGAACTCATTGCATCACTTTGGAGGAGACTTTGTAGTTAAGCGCGCTTGAGCTAGAGTAGTACTAGGATTGGTGACCTCCTAGGAAGTCTCAATGCTTCACCTCCATGAGCATCACCTAGATCAAATGAGTTCTAAGTATTCCATTCATTCTCATGAGAGATGGGTTCTTGTGAATCACTACTTATGCAACATGGGTAAATGAGTTTGACTCAAAGCTACACAATTGAATCTTGATAGCAATATCCAAATTTTACTTGTGAAAAATCTCTCTATTTATCAATTGATGATCTTAAGGGGATTTATAATGAATGGTTAAAAAGAACAACACTTGTTGAAGGTTTTTCAAATGGGGTTGCAAGAAAAGTGGGCTTAACTTTAGAGGAAACTTCGTAGTTAAGCACGCTTGAGATGGAGTAGTATTGGGATGGGTGACCTCTCGAGAAGTCTCGATGCTTCACCTCTATAAGAATCACCTAGATGAAATGAGTGCTAAGTGTTCCATTCATTCTCATGAGCTATGGTTCCTGTGAACCACTACTCATGAAACATGGGTCAATGAGTTTGACTAAAAAACTACACAGTTGAATCTTGATAGCAATATCACTATTTTATCCACTATGGAAAATATCTCCTACTTGTCACATTATATGTTGTTGGATTTCTAATTGTTGGCTGATTCCTAGTGTTTGTGTTATGGCCATGACAGATGAGCTCCTCCTATTCTCATTTACTTCTTATGAGGATTGCATAAGAAATCTTCACAGAGGTCATTGGTTTCTACATAATGATTTTCTTCATTTATAAAGTTGAGCTACTAGTTTTGATGTTAAAAAAGTCAACATGATTCATTTTCAGTTTATCTCCCATAGATTCCTTTAGTTTCATGGGAATGTAACATTCATGGAACTATCGATGCTATTGGTCAATTTATCACCATAGGTAATGTTACTAAAAATGTATCTAGTTTTTTCTTTGTTATATTTTGTATCTTGGTTGAAATTGGTTTGAATTTTCCCAATAGTATTAAACTATGCTACAAACTTGGGGTTTGGGAACAACAAATTCTTTATGAGCCCTCTTGGTTGTACTACTTCCACAGTGCTAGACGCTTCTCCTAGATATACTAATAACTCCATGATAATGTACACTCCAACGATGTGGTGTGTCCTCATCCCTGGGATAAGAAGTTGATTTTAGAATTTAATGAGGTTAGGCCTACCCTTGGTTGTCATATTCAAAACCTTTTGTAGGACAAGAGGTTGTTATTAAAAGTGAGCACTATTGTAGGAAAATGAGCCCCTTACAACATTAAATGAAAACTTGAGGTTGAGTTTTCTCCTTTAAAAAATGGAAGGACCATCTATTCCTAGTCTACTCCTCTTTTGAGGCATTTAGTGAAATTTGGATCGAAACCACCTTGACTGTCTCTCTTGGTGGATTTGGATCCTTCCAAAACTATTTTCCAGTTCCATGCTCCAATAAAAAATAATTATTTTCTCTTTTTTGTAGTTGATTTTTGTCTCTCATCTTGAGAGACTTGTTTTGTTTGTAGTTCTTTTAAGTCTCACTTCTTGTGAGATTTGTCCTTCTTTCCTCAATGGCTAGTTTATAATAGATATGATCCCTTTTGTTTTTCTAATTAGAACAAGGAAAAACTTGTCCCCAGTGTTATCTTTGATTTATCAAAAAAATTGGTTCGATCTTTAAAAATCTCTATACTGCTTCAATTGTGTGTGATAAAGCTAGAAAAAATGTGGGATGATAACTTAAGGTTGAGGAGTGGTTCATATTTCTTAGCACAAGTCAATAATTTTTTAAATTTTATCATCAAACCTTCATTGTAAATAAATTTAGTTTCTCTAATTTAGACTCTTTTGTCACAGTTTTATTGTTTTCAACAATTGAATGGTCCTACATGGTAAATCGAACTATGACCAAAGATCCAAGAAGTAATCCTACAAGGCATAAAACATAATAGTGATATTCAACCAATATTGTTATTTGCTAAGTGTTTATTTATTCATTTGATCTAGAAATTGTGATTCTACCCTTAAATGTGAGTTTGTTGTTTTACTTCAACAACACAAACAAGTCATATAGGAAACTTTTTATTATTTCAGCAATTATTTTGTTAAAAGTGATAAATTCATTTTACTTATCCATATGTAGGATTAAATAAAAAATTGTGAATTTCCCTTTACTTATTTCCCAGTTTTACTCAATTTAGATTCACAATCATATTTTTTACTTCAAGTAATTGAGGTTTCTACAATTATACTAGTTTATGTCTTGTTGTTATTGATGTTTTGTAGTTTCTGTCGGATAAATCCTATGAGACTATTGAATATATATATATATATATATAAAATGTGAGATATAATATATATAAATATATATCTAAAACAGTGCTATTAGGAGAAATTAATATAATAATGGTTCAAAGATATTATATATATTTGTATTTACATAATCAATTGTCATTATATTAATCTCATAATAATGAATAGACATGTCCCATGTCTCTTCTAGCCTCATTCTCAATATAAATGAAACAGAGATTGCTGCATTTGAAAAACCCAAACACCATGATAGTGCTATTACATTTGCAATGATCTTAAAACTTAACATGGTACCAGAACCAAGATGCAAATGCTAAGGCGACGATTGAAATATATTTGGAAAGGCATTGGAAGTTTTCTTTAAAATGCAAATTAGCAAGTGTAAAGACAAATTCCACAATATGTATTGTTTTCTTTCCTGTCGACTTGGGAGCTATCGAGTAGTGTATGGATATTCAGAAAAAAGGGAAGCAATGAAGAAAGGAATGGATTCCCAACAAAGAAAACACAAGACGTGTGAACTGCAACGATCTCATGGAATCCACGAATATGTACATGCAGAGATTTTTGAAAAGAAATGCGGACTCAACTAATGTCGTGAAAGCAATGATTGCAGGATTTGTACAAAACAGAAATACTGGAGATATTTCAAATGTACCAGCATATGTTCATTGTCATGGGAGTGTAGATAGGGCATGCTCATCGTTTAGATGTTTCAAAATTTTATCATCTCATCATATGCCATGATTGCAGGCCGAACACACTAAATGGATTTTTAAAAGGTTTTAGAAACCTTCAAGCATATACATTTGGCTGATGTAAAGCCATTTTCTACAAATTCTATATGCACATCCTCCTTGCCCGTGTGCAAATGAATATAGTTGTTGAAACTCAAACCAATATCCATCGATGCGTATGGAGCAACGATATGTAATGGCGTACGCATTGGTCCAAGGATATCATGTGTAAAACCATTCCTCAACAAAAGCTCAAATGGGCTGCCATCGAGAAGCTCCCTATCTACGATTGCCTTGGGAATGCCATTTCTGAAGGACGTTCATGGGAATGTCTTATCTATGCTCCTCAACTTTACCTTCGATATGTTCGAGATTATGTTGTTGTTTTTTTTTTTTTTTTTAGACTTTCAAGAATGTTGATGTGGAGATAAGTATTTATTATCCTTCAGTATTACTTTATCTACTCATTGTAGTCTCTTTCTTATCTGTATTTCTATATGTACTATAAGAGATATTTTCCTTGATTTTTTCCGATGATGCTCTTGCAGGAAAATAAGATTGATATAAGATTCAGAGGGAGTCTGACAGTTTATCTTAAGCAATCTTGGATGAAAAGATAAACATATTGATATCAGCTCAATGAATTCTTCTCTGCAAGAGAAGTTAGAGGTGAGATCCCTTTTTTCCACCCTCTGTGCTGATGGATGTCATGTGTGTGACTCCATTTTTTAATTGGCTTGCCCCCTGTGTACATCATGAGGAAGTGACAACTTCAAAATGATTATCACTTCTATTTGTTAAAGTCATTGGAAGGTGACGATCTTACAATAACTCAATCTTATATTATGATGGATATCTTATGATGTTTAAGAAGATCATGATAGATTATATCTTACATGGTGGATTAATTTCCTTAAATAGACCATGAATATAATGTTCCTATGGTAAGTATTATTGAGGATACGTGTGCACAAACCTTATGAACAATTTTGAGTATTGGTGAATATCATGTGACTTGATATTTTGAGGCCAATACTCGGAGTACTTGGTGAATATCATGCGACTTGATATTCTAAAGCCATTACTCTTGATATGATGAGATGACATTCAATGGTGAATATCTTCTGATCAAAGATATCTTAAACATGCCATTCTTGATATTACGCTGAGGTAATATCATATCTTGTGTTTATCCTCCCTAACTAAGAAGGAGTGTTGATGTTTTGTAGCTTCTGTCAAATAAATCCTATGATATATATATATATATATATA
>MU225653.1:2304431-2315450 GCA_018584345.1 Thuja plicata | reverse complement strand
TAATAGATATTATATATTATCTAATATATATAATATATATAATATCATATGAAGTATGGAGAAAGGGGAGGGAAAGAGGGAGAAAGGGGAGGGAAAATAAAAAATAAAAAATTCTACCGGCTTTATCGGATACCCGAAAATATCAGGTACCTGAAAATATTGGGTACCCGATTAGGCTCGATATTCCTTTGTGCACCATACCTCCTGGTCAACTCTTCAAATGTCTCAAAAACGTGTTTTTCCCTTGTTTCTTTGAGTTCCAGACTTCGACCATGTAGCTGACGACTTTTTTTGACCCAAATTTGATGAAACGAAAAGGGTATCTTAAGGAGATTTTCACCTTTCTATCGATATAATTACTGCCAAATTTTGAATTCGGTAAGTAATTATTAGTTATTTTCCAATTGAGTTACCTCTAAAGTGCTGATTTATATACTGATTGAAAAATGGATATAACTTTCAGACGGTATAACATTTTTGAAAACTGAAAAATGCGTCACATTCTATGCTTCGCCTACTATAAGAAATTTTTTTATTTTTTTGAATTTGGTAAAGTTTTCAATGAGTTAAGGTGGTCAGACACGGGAGTTTTTTTATTTTGAAAACATTGTAGCAGATAATTCATAATTAATTATTTTTTTAGCATAAAATTACAAAAAAATGTGCGTCACATCTGGGAAGGAGTCTACTACTTATATATAAAATCTTATAAAAAATTATTATCATTTGATTATGATTAAGGTGGTTAGACATACACCTACTTCTTATTTTTTTCCTGAAATTTTTGTACTGGTGCATTGAAATCTATACTTTTCACCAATTATATTAACTTTTTTTCAGAAAAGGCCTAGTAGTTTAGAAACTACATTCAATTTCCTACAGATTCTATTCTTACAAATTTTTGATATTAAGTTGATAGCTTGTTCAAATTTTCATGTCAAGTTGACTAACCCTGATTTTGCTGATTTTTCATTGCCACTTAAGGGCATAGTTTTGCCCCCCATGATCTTGCACACACCCTTGTTGTTTTTCAAAATTGGAAAGAAGAAATCTATCATTTTTTAAGAGTAAAGAAAAACATATTTATTCATTGCTTTTCGTTATTTTTAAGAAAGGCAAAAAAAATCATTTCAACGAGTTAGTTGCATTATTAATTAGTAGTTAATTACTGTAAATTAATTAAAACTTACCTCTCTTTGGTGGAGTATTCCTAAAAGGGTTTCTCAATATCAATATGGTGTTGACTTTGTTCTCATTCTTTATTTGTTACCCCGATTCTTCAATCACTCATTTAAAAGTTTAATATTTAATATTAAGATTCACAAACACCTTGTTTAATAATTTCGTATTGCGAACTTTCTTCACTTTGTTTAACAACAATATTCTCCTATATACTCATACATATCTCTCACTCTATCATATACATCTTCCTTATATATATATATATATATATATATATAGAGAGAGAGAGAGAGAGAATGTTATGTGACACACCAATCCTATCCCTACCCTAGATGGTATCTTTCGAATCTTATGCTTCACGAGCTCCTTTTGGTAAGATGTGGTAGTATTTTCTTGACTGTGTCCATATTACTACACTTTCTTTGGAAAACAAAGGGGGTTATGTTATGTGGATTCATTTGAAAAATGCTATAATTATTTATTGGTTGTTGTAGGTGTAACTTTTCAAGTTCATGACTCCCACTAACAACTAGTGATGCGGGGGTATCACTTTCTGTAAATTTAGTTTTCTTAGTTACGTCTTTGTTTTGTTTTTTAAGAAAGTTTTTGTTCATTGGTGGTTAGTTCCTTATGTCCAGGTTATCTACACCTGGGATCAAGGTTTTTTGATTTTGCAATGGTAGACTAAACATTAAGCAGTTCCTTGGCCAATTTTGGAAAGGAAGAAATGGGGGCATAAGCCTTTTTTGGTGGGAAGAAAAGAAGGGGGGAGTTGACATTTTAGTAGGGAGGATTGACAAAATAGAATTGAGGGAAGGGCAGTTGAGTCAATATTTTCAGAGGGAGAGAATGGTCCTTGGAAATGATCAACTCCTTTCAGAAAAAAACATCGACGAATATAAATGAATAAAAAAACTTCTATTCTCTAATTAAGATTTGGTTCTATGTAAGCATGTGCTTTCTATGGATTGTTGCAAATTGAGATATTGTTCTATTTACATTGTTCAAGTTCATATCACGTCTTAACTTCCCATCATTTTTGTGCCTTGGATTTCCTATTGATTAATTATTAGTTAGGATTAGGTTTATGAATTAAGTTTATGTGAATTGTTTAGTAGTCGGGCTTCCATCATATTGGTATTATAAACTTAAGAAATTTGGAGATTATGGAGTGATCAGTATGCCACTAAGAAGAATGAAAAAAGGAGGTGGTCAGACAGGTCAAGAAGATGGAATTTTTTAAATTTTGTAGAAAATTGGAGCAATGTTGGATGCCATGGAGAAGGCACAAAGAAGATGAGTGGTGACTAATGAGAATAGTGGCATGAAGAAGGAAGAGAAACCCCAAGCCAATGATAATGTTCTTGTAGAAGCAACTGGAGATGATGAAATATTAATAAGAGAAATCATGAGTTTAGGAGCCAAGACAACCTTGTAGAGGTTTCAACTTAGTTCACAAGCCTCAATGGAGAGGAACTCATTCATTTGATTAATGAACTTGACAAATATTTTGAGTATGAAGGAGTTGCAAAAGAAAAGAGAGTTAAGTTTTCTTACATGAGACTCAAAGGTCATGTTGTCATGTGGTTAGATTATGTTCAATCAGAGAGACAAAAGAAGAATATAAAAATATTAAATCCTAGGATAGAATGGTTGCTAATTTAAAGGACGAGTTCTTTTTGGGTGATTATCAAACCAATTTTTTCAAAATATTTCAGAACCTTAAGAAAGGGTTATGTCGGTAAAAGAGTACATTGAAGAGTTTTACAAGTTGTGAATTTGGTCATGACATAGTGAAGAGGACATGGAGAAATTAGCAAGGTATTTGAATGGTTTGAAGTATAGTTTACATGATGAGTTGAGTCTTGTATCCCCTAGAACTCTTGAGGAGGATTAACAATTTTCCATCAAGGAAAAAGATAAACTACTAGGGAAGCAAATCCAAAAAGAAAGAAAGAGAGGAAGACAATTTAGAGGAAGAGGAAAAGAACATAAAAAAGAAGGGTCTGGTAGTTCTAGTGGGCAAGCCAATGCTAAAAGAGGAGGCTATCAAAATAAAAAAGGAAGGTATTATGAAAGAGGTGGTTTCCAAGGAAGAGGAGGAGGCTTTGTTGGTAATCTTTTCAAATGTAACTAGTATGTTGGCCATAAGAGTTGGAAATGTCCCGAATCTTCACAACAAGGTTATACAAGAACAAAGAGAAGAAATCAAATTGTGAAAGAAAATCAAGAGAGTGTTAGATCACCTTCTCATCATATATAATAACTCGAATATGGAGATTCATTTCTATTCAAAAGAGTGTTGTTGAAGTCACCAAAAGAATGTCAATAACTAGTTGAGAGAAGAGCTCTATTTAAAACTATATGTGAGAAAATGGTGAGAAATGCTAAGGTAGAGATTACTTACTTGATTCCTTTTTGTGTGTGGGTAGGGGGCCTATATAGTTGGGAAATAGACAAACCAAGCCTCTTTATATCCAATCTTGATTAGAACAACCCAAGATCAAGGGTGCAAATTCAAAACCTAGATACAAAGGGAAGAGGATAAGACCTATTTCATTATTAAGGAATTAATGGATTTGACTAATTGATTAATGAAAAAGTACAGATCTGAAAAGTAACTAAGGATGACTGATGCAATGATAGATCTGAAAGTAAAAGAAAGATTGGAGAAGGATTTGTGCACCTTGAAATGAATTAGGAGGTTATATGCTTTGAAATGATAATTTATAGTCACAGAGATGTCACAGACATAAACCATTATGGATCTAGGACCCTGGCATTTGTAACTTCTGGCTGTGAAAATCTGAGGCTTCAAAGAACAAGTTGACTTTTCAGGCACAATTCGAGATTCAACTACACCCCTTTGTTTGCGATTAAGTACTTCTGATTCTGATCTCTGAGATAACCCCAAAAATGCCCAAATCCATTTTCGTGGATCCCTAAACCTATTCCTGCACATAGAAATTTAGGAAAATTGTTTGCTGAAAGGGGTTTGCCTTGGTCAAGCCCCGGTTTAGGAATTAACCTTGAAATTATATGTAAATGCAAATCTAAAAAGGAAAGGAAGGTAAATATTTGATTCACCTTGTGCAAAACCCTCAAGAGTAGATGTAGCAGTCCTGCAAAATTTATGAAGATGTTTTCATTTGAACTTGGAATGGAGAGGTAGGAAGATCAAGGATGTCCTCACCAATGTATGAGATCCATAGTCACCATTTCTAGATCATGAATGTAGCTATGTCACTTGAAGAATAATGTAATGAACCTCCCTACACCACTTGAAAATATCTCTACTTGGACATCATGTGATAGAAATCTTGTATCAAAGGAAGGAGATTAACTTGCTTGAATGGATCTATGAAGAAGACTTGGAGACCTCAAATGGATGCCTTGCCTTCACTGCTTGAATGCTTCAATACTTTAATACTTTGCTTGCATAATCTTGGCACAATGTATGTATGTATGTATCTCTATGTTTAAAAATGAGGGGATAGAACATCCTTTTATACTCATTTTGAGATTCAAATGCGGACAGGATGACACAAAAAAGTAATGGGAAAGACATAGGAAGAAGGGTCGATACATCAGGCTCCAGGCCCAATCAAAAAAAACTCGTAGGGGGTGAATTCAAAGTTTGAGCTCAGCCCTGTGGGTGTAGTCAAAATTTGAATGTACCTCTACGTAAAAATGCCTAGGACAGGGTGGAGACCCATCGTCAGATGTGAAAAAGGATCTGGGAAAAAATGACAAACAGGCATAATCGATAGTCAGACCTCAAAATCATCAAAATGGGGTCAATAGGTCCTAAAATAAATCCAATTATGGGTGCTAACTTTTTAGGAATATACGTTTAGCCCCTAGTTTAGCAGGAGTATAAGACAAACTCATGCTCACGGTAAAGTAGATCTGACGCAGAGGCATGATCTCATCAAGGATAAGGAATAAGAAAACATCAAGCCCCCAAGTGACTTAAGTTCGTATAAAATCCAAAACTAAGAAGAGCGAGAGAGAGAGAGAGAGAGAGAGAGAGAGAGAGAGAGAGAGAGAGAGAGAGAGAGAGCCCATAAACACACAAGCTAGTACTGCTAGGTGATCTATGGAAGACAAAAGGAGAAGGAAAATTAAAAGTCAATTCCACCTTCACAAGGCATGTGCATGGAGTGAATTAAAAGAAAGATTAAGCATGTGGAAAAATATTTTCTTCCACATGGACCGAGAAAAGTAGATCAAGTATGTGGAAAGAATTTTCTTCCACATAGATCAAAAGGAAAGATCAAGCATGTGGAAAAGCATTGTCTTCCACATGGATCAAAAAGGAGATCATGCATGTGGGAAAAATGTCTTCCATAAGGATTAAAAGGAAAGATCAGGCACGTACAAAAACATTGTCTTCCACATGGATAAAAAAGGAAAAGGAGATCTGGCATATGGAAAATAATTATCTTCCACATGGATCAAAAAGGAAAGATCAGGCATGTGGAAAAGTATTTTCTTCGATATGGATCAAAAGGGAAAGCTAACATCGAACCACTGTGAGTGTACAAAGTGAGAAGAGTGTATGCCCCCACGTTAAATCAATTGCAAGTGCCTTAACATGAGAAATAGCTTTAACGGAGTGTACATGCATCCACTAGAGACCTTTCCACTATGAAATGCCCCAAAGTAGGAACAAATCAAGGGAAATAAGCACATGACAAAGAGAGAGTACGGAAGGGATCTACTAACTCTAGGGTCAGTATGAGAATATGATAATATGTATATATAAATTATATCAAAATGAACTGTCATCATTCCCCAAAGGTAGAAAAAATACAATACACAATGGAAGAATAACACGCAAGAGACTCACAAAGAAGAGTCCTTTTGGGTAGCACTCTAGAGACCCCAAAAAGATCAAGTTTGCTACCATTTTGCATCATCACAAAGAAGACAAACAAAAGGCACATTGACAAAAAATTGAAAATGAATGACATAACATGAAAGAACATATAGAGAAAGAGAGATATAAATAGAGGAATGTTATGACATTGTGATTTATTTATCAACTTGTGCCAACAGATCAAAAAGGGTCGTTTAAAGAAATATAAACAAAAAAAGAGTAGGAATCACAACAATGGGGAAGCACAACACTACAAACATGCAAACACATAAATGGAATCCACCGCACAAGAGGAGGTAGTCTGTCCCCCCAAATTGGTCTATACATTTGTGGGAAGGCGGGAAACTCACAAGAAGAGAAACATCAAGCACGACAGATGGAATGATGACAAGTTCCAAACAAGGACCATGATGTACATGTAGGTTATTATGTTTGTCATCAAGATTTATGGATAATTATTGAGAAAAAATGTTAGGCAAATCATGATCAAGATTTATAACCTCACAATCATAAAAATCAATCGCATCATGTGCATAATTGTTAGGCATAAAAATGTCATCATCAAGAGTATCTTCTTCATCTAAATTAATTGTAATAGAATCTAAGATACAAATTGAATTATCATGTTTGCACATTTTTCTCCTTTTCAAATTTACTTCCTCCTTGGACTCAAGAATGGGTTGGGAAAGATGAATGACAAAATCAGAGGGTGTATTAGGAGAAGACATTTTTTGAGAGGTACGCTGATAGGCTTTAGCATGATGTTTATGATGATGGTCACGAGCATGAAAATTACGCAAATTTTTACTTGAAATAGGTTGAGGTTCAGGATCAATGATCATAGGGACCCTTTCTTCTTTAGGAGGAAGAAATGAAGGATCCACACTAAGCTGATGTATAGGATGTATGAAAGAAAGTGGAGGTATAGAAGGTGTAGGAAGAAGTCTAGGAGAAGAGGATGGAAGAATATTAGGCTTGATAAGTTCACAAATCTTTTGTATTTTATATTGATATGAATGAAATTTTTTTATAAGGACGAGGTTGAGTTGGTTGAGGTATGGAAGTCCAAAATAAATCCAAGTCAAGAGAATCTCTCAGGATTGAAGGTTTGTAAAGGCTATGGTTAACTATCATGATTTTTGAATTATGAGAGAATTTAATGCATTTATGAATAAGAGATACCATGACTCTCATGGATGTAAGCCAAGGAAGGCCAAGTTTGACTTGAAATTTATCCGAGGTTGGGATAATAGTAAAGGAAATATCTAAATATTTATTACAAAATTCAAAAGGAAAGGATATGGAACCATCAGAAGGATAAAGGAAACCATTGCATGTTTGAATCATCATGGGGGAGTCATCATAAACATCATGGTACAATTGTCTACTAAAAAGATGTTCTTCAATTATCACTTTCAGTTTCCTAAAAAATTAATCCAAAACTTTATACCACAACTATAAACCTCTAGTTATCTTCAGTCCTACAAGATGTATGCCCTTAAATAATCTTATCAAATAACTATTTCTTGAAGTCCACT
This sequence comes from Thuja plicata, assembly GCA_018584345.1. NCBI lineage: Eukaryota > Viridiplantae > Streptophyta > Pinopsida > Cupressales > Cupressaceae > Thuja > Thuja plicata. Next base: position 2,307,848 of record MU225653.1, on the reverse strand, counting down.
GTTAAATCTTATTCATAAGATTTACTGAATAGCAGTCTAGCCTTTACCGAAATACAATAAATAACTTAGTGTTTACCGATCAATCCTGCTTTAGTAATGTGTAAAGAAAAAACATTAAAGCAATGAACCATATAAATATTTTCCACATGGATCTTTAACATGGAAACCTTGTTAAGGGAAAAACCACTTGGGACCGGTAACCCAAAATTTTCACTCTTCTAAAGTGATCTCGGTGAAGACCCAACCCTGTTAAAGGTTACAAACACACTGTTAAGTGCGACCTTGTTAAAGGATTTAATATAATAGTTTGTCACTTGATATCTGGCATTTCACTATGCTATCTTCATGATAAAATTTTTGGTACTCCTTGGGATGTATCTCAATATATAAAGGATAATTAAATCCCACTCTGTTAAGACATTTTATGAATCAATGGTTAAACTAAAATAATATATGATCTGTTGATAAATACAAATTAGACTTGTAGATGTTCAGATCTATTGTAAGCTCATAATACCTTTCTGATCAATTTTTCCCTTTTGTTCCTTTTGCTCCACTTCTTTATGCTCGGTGATGCTGTTGCTTCTCTATTGCTTCTCTATTTCTCGGTGTCCGCATAAATCTTTAGCTCTTGTTTAGCTTGTTTGATCAGGTCTAATTGAAGACTTCTTTTATTCACCAACATTCTCTTCAACATCCTCTTCTTCCCCCAATTCATAATGAATTAGCTTTTCTCTCTTATAGACATTATTCCACCATTTCTAAGTCCTTGTCTTTCTTATTCTTGATGTGATCCACAATTCTCCCCATTCTTTTTTTAAAACTTGCTTTAGTTTTATCCCGCAAATTTCTCTTTGACAAATGAAATAAAACTAACTTTAAAACTCTAGCTTATCTGTAGATTTTAACTTGTTGATAAAAATAATGTGATCAACCAGTTAACTCCATATTTAGCTCTTTCCAGCTAAGTCTTTTTTCATTTCTAAACTTCATATCTAATTGGTGTCTAACTCCTTTTTTTCTCGGTCTTGACTTTAGTTGTCCTCGGGCATCTCTATCTGTCGGGAAACACTGTGACATTCAGTTATGCTCGGGTATCTCTTAGGTTCTGCTCAGTAATGCTTGCTTGGGTAACTTGCTTGGGTATCACTGTGACTCTTCTCTCAGGGTTCTCTATCCATCGGGGTGTACTGTCTGTTGGTGTTTGTTGTCACATGGTGTATGTTAGCACTGCATTGGTAAAAATTTGAATTTCTTGGTTTTTTGCTATTCTTGGGCTTTCTTGTTTCAAAATCCTGTGCTTTGCCGTGCAAAAGAGGTCAAAACCTTTTTTGAAGTTCATATTTTATTTTACTCGCTTTGTCGAGTCGGTCTTTTTGAAATGTCTTTAAGTTGCGCGAGTGGGCGACGAGCTGTCTGTGAAGGAGAATCGCGCAATCGCAATCAACTCATGTCAAGTTTTGATCTGTGTGCGAGTGAGCGGGTCCAGTGTTTTAAAAGGTAAATCACATAGTCGTGATGTCTTATGAAAGTCAAGTTTTAAGTTAGCGATTGAGCGGGCTAAAAATGGTTAAACTTATCGCTCACTCGCTCAGAAGTTAACTGAATGAAACATTGAAACAGCGAGTCAGCGACGGGTTAAAAGTTTGTATGTCACACAGTTGCTGTAAAGTTATGTTGTTTATCTCATGCTTCACGACTGAGCGAGTCTTGTTTAAAATTGAAGCAGTCGCATACCCGCATCAAGTTTTATGTCAATGTTAAAAGTTAGCGACTGCACAACGAGGTCATGTTCTGAAGGTCGCCCACTCGCTTAGGTTTTAGCTCGGTTGTATTTTGCAGTGCGAGTGCATGGCGAAGGCAAGAAATACTAATGTGAAGACTCATTTCTCAGTTGCGCAAGCATTTTTCAAGTTTGTTAAAAGTCCGCGACCGAGCGACTAAGAGATCATTCAATGCCTCGCTCACTCGCTGATGCTTTGAGGTGATGAAATATCAACTCGCGAGTATGCGATGAGTTAAAAAGGGAAAGACATCGCTCACTCACCAATCAACAAAGATGAAGGGAAAAGAGCTTGCGAGTAGGCGACTAAAGAAAGAAAAGACACAGTCACGCACTCGCAGTCAGTGATAAAGTAAGCTCGCGAGTAGGCAACTAAAGGAAAGAAGGTGTATAGTTGCGCGCTCGCAGTTAATGATGAAATGAAATTTTCAAGCTCGCAAGTTTGCGACTGAGCAAAGAATAGATGCCATCGCTCACTCGTACATAAGATGAAAGCTGGAGTATTAAATGGCGTGAGTGAGCGACCAAACAGAGTATGCAGTAAAGAAATGAATGTCACTCACCCGCTAAAATCCAAAAGTTAGAGTAAACAACCAGGGAGTGTGCGATGATGAAATAGTTGAAAGGTATGATGCACAGTCGCTCAGTCACCAAGACTCAGGTGACATAAAAAGTTAACTCGTGAGGGTGCGACATGTTAAAGCTGAAGGAAAATTTCTTACTCGCATGAACCCAAAAGAAAAGCATAAAAGGATAGCGAGTATGTGACAGACATGAAATGAGGTTCAAGAATTAGGTCATTGCTCACTCGCAGAAAGTAAAAAGTGGAGCGAGGATGGATGGCGAGTATGCGATCAGTTAAATAACAGGGATGTGTCGCTTACTCGCAAGGATCTTTCCAAAAGTGAATAAAGTGCAGTGTGTTGGCAAGTTTCAGGCTGACGAGTGCCAGATTGAAAAAAGCGTACACTCTCTCTTCCAGCTAGGATCAAACAGTGCAAATTAATCACAGCATTAATGATAGAATGAAATCTTCATGATAGTTCAAGTGTAGGAATTTGGCTTTCAAGTTGACAAGACGCAGTTCTTAAATGGCTTTAAGTGTAAATGATTGAGTTTGATTCTGTACAACTCTCATTTCTGCATTCTGAGTTTTTCTGCGAAGAGTAAGAAGCTTATTTGTCTGGAGTTTTGTGTCTGAGATAGTAGAATTCAAAAGAAGAAAGACGAGTCAGGCTATTGTTCCTACCACCTCACAAGGGTCTGGAAAGAAGAAGGAAGTCGCACCAAAGAAATATACTGAAGAATTTGTTGAATTTCTTCCTGGGACTCTGAATACCAACAGTGCAGATTGGAAAGAATGGAGCGACAAGTGGTCTCAATGCAGAAATCTGGTAACCCTAGACTACTCTGGCAGTACTTTATTTCATTATTTTTGGAACAATAGGGTTAAGCCAGTCCCAATTCACAATCCATGGGATTTAAATATGGCTAAATTAATTGTGCATGACGTCTATGTTGACATTGGTCTCATTAAGGAGCTAGCAAAAAACTATTGCCCAGTGGCTAGGGTAATTAGGAAAAAGAACAAAGAAACCCTAGTTTCCATAGACAGGAGGTCAGTAGCTGAGGTA
>MU225653.1:2254321-2281606 GCA_018584345.1 Thuja plicata | reverse complement strand
ACTTTTGAATAAAATCCAGTTCACAGTTTCTGAAGCATTTGATGGATTTTCTGTCTTCATTTTAGCATTCTAAATTTTGTCTAAATTGAATGTTCTAGGAATGTTTTCAATTTATGTATCTGTCAGGAAGATTATGAAGTACTTCTAGGGTTCTTTCAAGGAGAGAATATAAAAAACACCTTAGAGATATTTCAATAAAGTTCAGGGTAGTAAATAAATTTGATGGATTAATTTGGCTAAATGTACTGAGATAGATATATAAGGTATATCTATGTTTGTGTCAGATCCTATAATTGCCTTAAGTTTTGTCCTCAATCATGCTGGTTAATACTATTCATAGATGACTCCATGCCCTAAGATTGAGAACTGGTCTATTTTTCGTTCAATCAAATGACTATCATTATTAAAATCAATCTTTACTTTCAGTTTGGTCTGTTTTAGTGAAAGTTATAGTGATCAGTCCCTGTAATTCCATCAATAACAAACTAGAATAATTTAATGATTTCATTATTCTAAGTTTTCAAGGGTAATCCCGCCCGAGTTTGTGGAGCTCAAAGTGTAGGAGGTTTCAAAACCTTGTTTCTATTGTTCTACTCTATGCTTGGTCAGTGTCAGGGATAAATAGAGTGAACCCTCTGAGGAATATTTTTATGTCAGCAAGAAAAGGAAACAACAATGTATACTGAACTTTTATGCATTATTGATAACGTAAAATTTATCTCTTTGGTTCTTTGAAGTCTTTGACACTATGTATATAACCAATCAGATTATATCAAGTTGACATCAATGAAAATATAATACATTAACTAATTTATTGTCTTGTATTAACTTTTCTGCATCTCGGTGACCATCAACTTAATATCTTCAAAAATTTAATCAGTTATAGTTCATCAATCTCTCCCTTTGGCATTAATGGAAACATACTACATTACTACTAATACAATACGAAATATATCATTTGTAGTTCATCAATCTACCAATCTTATTGTTCTATAACCAATACAAATATCTAGTTCTCGGTAAGCTCTTCTAGCTTAGATTTGATTCTTGCAGAGTAATTTCTTCAATATTCATTCCCTTCACTGGATAGATGTAGAGAATTTTGATTCTATCTCTCCCTTTGATGTAGAGTCTCTTCTTTGATGTTTTTATCTCCCTTTGACTGTTCCTCTCCTTGATGGATATCTCTTTTTCCTTTGACAAAAATAGATATACTCTCTCCCTTTGAGTCATCTTTCCCTTAGGATACTTCTCTCCCTTTGGATGATCATGATGGATATTTCATATGGATATATAATCTCTCTCTTTAGTCATCTTTCCCTTTGACATCAATTCCAAACTATATCCTTTCTCCTTTTTATAATATACTCCTTGAATTTCCCTTTCCATCAATAATATAATGACTCTGATTTTCAGTGCAGATAAGTACCTTTCTATGTACTGATATGTCTTTGAAGTCCATCTCTTTTCTTGCATCAACATGAATAATCTTTTGATTATGTGTAGGCCTATGTAGCCTCCTATTCATCTTAGTGACCAATAGATAAGTTTCAGACACCTAGTCTCTTTCTCAGGTACTCAAATGTATCTTTAGGCAATGGCTTTGTGAATATGTCTGCATATTGTTCCTTGGATTGAACATATTCCAGTATCACCTGTTTCTCTTTCACTTGTTCTCCTAAGTAATGATACTTTATAGAAATATGCTTAGTCTTAGCATGCATGACAAGGTTCTTTGATATGTTTATTGCACTTGTATTATCACAATAGATAATATCTGGTTCAATAATTTTCATATTCATACCTTCCAGTAATTGTTTGATCCATGCAATGTTAGAGAAATATGCAACATTGACCACATATTATGTTTCTATAGTAGATTGTTTGATGCATCCTTTCTTCTTTCTTATCCATGTGACAAGTGTGTCACCCATAAAGAATGCACCTCCTGTTGTGCTCTTTCTTTCGTCTAAGTTTCCAGACCAATCAACATCTGTATAGACTTGAAGTTCAAATTTGCCTTCTCTTTTGTACCATAAGCCATAGTCTTCGGTTTTCTTTAGATATCTCAAAATTCTTTTGACATTAGTTATGTGTGATTCCTTGGGATTAGTAGAGAATCTTGCAACTATTCCAACTACATGTGCTATATCTTGTCTAGTATGAACAACATACATGAGTTTTCCAATCATAGATCTATATAGTGTTTGATTTACCTTGGTTGACTTGTATTCCTTTGTTAGCTTGAATTTGGTTGCCATAGGTGTTCCAACTGGTTTGAAATATCCCATCTTGAATATCTTCAACACTTCCTTGATGTATTTGGATTGTGTGATATATATGCCTGCATCTTGTTGAAGAATCTGTAGACCAAGAAAGAATTTTATCTCCCCAAACATTGACATCTAAAACTCTTTTCTCATTTCATTAGCAAAAGATTTGCATAATATATCATTACCCCCAAATATGATATCATCAACAAATATTTCAACAATCAAAATGTTATCATCAGAATCTTCTTTTAAATACATATTACTTTTTTCACTTGTTCTTACAAATTCAATACTTATGAGATAGGAGTTGAGTCTTTTATACCATGCTCTAGGTGCTTGTTTCAATCCATACAAGGCTTTGTGTAATCTAAAACCCATGTTTCTCTTGTTAGGATCAACAAACCATTTTGGTTGTTCAATGTATACCTCTTCCTCTTGTATTCCATTCAGGAATGTAGATTTGACATCCATTTGGTCCACATAGATCAGTATGGACTAATTCTAGAATAACATTAGATGTGTAGGATTTTCTCTTGAAACTAGACTTTGTCATTTTACCTTTTTGACAATTCTTACACATGATATGGTCAGGCTTTGACATGTTCGGTAAGCCTCTTACTTTCCTTTTATTTCTTATCCTAATCATGTTGTCAAAATTCACATGACATAAAATTTTATACCACAACCATATGTCTTTGTTTCTATCCATTAAACAAGTGGTGTTAATGTCATCAAGATAGAATTGGTTACCTTTTGTCTGTTCACCAGTTCCGATCAACCTTCCTGATTCATTAAAGATCTTTGCCATTTTGTTCTCAAATGCAACTCGGTGATATGTGTTATTCAACTATGAAACAATCAATAGATTATAGTTAAGTCCTTTTACCCAGTATGAATTTTCACATATGATCATATTATTCAACATTATGGTTCCTTTACCTTCAACCAGATAAGGTGAGTCATTACCCATTCTTATTGATCCACCATTATAATACTCAAAACTTTCAAACTTTTCTTTATCTCCAGTCATTTAGTGAGTACAACCACTATCAATAGTCTAGAAATCATTTTTACTAACCTTAGATATGAGTGCAGTTTCAACATACCTTTCCTCTTCATCTGAATCATCCTTCATAGAAATAAATACCACCTCAATATCTTTATCGGATTCAGTGTCGGTATTCTCAGCTTTGTTATCAACCATGAGGTAACAAAATTTATTCCCTTTGTCCTTTTAGTCTCGGTTGTCTCTTCTGTTAGATTGTCAGTTTCTTCGGTAATCTCTCTCATCTCCTCTGTCAAACTTCTTTTCATATGATCTGTCACTATTTCTATCTTCTTTTCTTTTGTTAGGAGATCTAGAAACAAAGTGTCCAATCTCTTTACAATTAAAACATACCAATGGTAATTTACCTTTGTATCTACGTTTGCCTCTCTGCAATCTTCTAGCCATTAGTGCTTCAATCTCATCAAGTTCTTGGTCATCACTATCACTTTCACTATCGTTTCTCATAGTGTGTTTATGACTTGACTTACTTATTTTCAAAGAAGATTTGAATGCATACTCAATAGATGGTAAGACACTATTATCAAAGTTATTCATCTGAAATGAAATAAGTCTACCAACCAAACTATCTAGAGTGACATTGTTATTTGCTATTGCTCTCATTTCTTGTATAGTAGATACTCTAATAGAATAAAAAAGCAGTAAGGTTCTTAGGATTTTACTTACCACTGTTTCTTCTTCAAGTACACCTCCAACTCCTTGGATAGCATTGACTACCTCTTTGATTCTGCAGCTGTACTGAAGATGTTTTCTCCTTCTTTCATTCTTAGGTCATTAAATTTTCCTCTTAGGCTTTCTGACTTAGCTCTTAATACATTTGCATCTCCTCCATGTACTAGCTTCAATTTGTCCCACAATTTCTTTGCACTGGTGCATGGTTTGACATCTTCAAATTTAGCATCAGAGAGTGAGGAAGAAATTTCTATCATCATAGAATTGTTCTCATGCTTTTCTCTCAATTGATCAAGTGTGTGAGGTCCTGTAGGAAACACATATTCAGTATCCAAGTATCGAGTAACATCATTTCCAATACCTGATAGGTGGATTCTTATCTTTCTTTGCCATGATGCAAAGTTGTCCTTGTTCAACTTAGGCACATCCCGTTTTCTCATCTTTTTATCTTTTTCTTGAGTTGTTAAAATCCCTTTCTAAGCTCACAAGCTGTGATACCAATTGTTAGAATAACTGAGAGGGGGAGGGGGTTGAATCAGTGGCCTCAAAAACTAATCCAAAAATTTATACCAAAACTATAAAACTCTAGTTATCTTCAATCATACAAGATGTATTCCCTTAAATAATCTTATCAAATAACTACTACTTGGAGTCCACTGTTAAACCTTATTCTTAAGCTTTACTGAAAAGCAGTATAACCTTTACCAAAATATAGTAAATAACTTAGTGTTTACCGATCAATCCTGCTTTAGTAATGTGTAAAGAAAAATATTAAAGTAATGAACCATATACACATTTGACACATGGATTTTTAACGTGGAAACCCTGTTAAGGGAAAAACCACTTGGGACCGGTAACCCAAAATTTTTGCTCTTCTGAAGTGAGCTTGGTGAAGAGCCAACCCTGTTAAAGGTTACAAACACACTATTAAGTGCAATCTTGTTAGAGGATTTAATATAATAGTTTGTCACTTGATATATGGAATTTCACTATGCTATCTTCATGAGAAACTTTTTGATACTCCTAGGGATGTATCTCAATATATAAAGGATAATTAAATCTCATTCTGTTAAGAGATTTTCTGAATAAATGGTTAAAATGAAATAGTATATGATATGTTCATAAATACAACTTAGACTTGCAGATGTTCAGATCTATTGTAATATCATAATACCTTTCTGATCAATGTTTCTGTCTTGTTCCTTTTTCTCCACTTCTTTCTGCTCGATAATTTTGTTGCTTCTCTGTTGCTCGGTGTCCGTAGAAATCTTTAGCTTTATTCTTTAGCTTGTTTGATTAGGTCTGAATGAAGACTTATTTTCTTCATCAATATTCTCTTCAACATCCTCTTCTTCCCCCAATTAATAATGAATTATCTTTTCTCCCTTATAGACACTATTCCACCGTTTGTAAGTCCTTGTCTTTCTTATTCTTAATGTGATCATCAATTCTCGCCATTCTTGTTTTAAAAGTTGCTTTAGTTTTATCCCGCAGATTTCTCTTTGACAACTGGAATAAAAAACTAACTTTAAAACTCTAGCTTATCTGTAGCTTTTAACTTGTCGATGAAAAAAATGTGATCAACCAGTTAACTCCATATTTAGCTCTTTCCAACTAAGTCTTTTGTCATTTCTGAACTTCAGTTCTTATCGGTGTCTAACTCCTTGTTTGCTCAGTCTTGACTTCAGTTGTCCTCGGTCATCTCTATCCGTCATGAAACACTGTGAAATTTAGTTATGCTTGGGTAACTCTTAGGTTCTGCTCAGTAATGCTTGCTCGGGGAACTTGCTTGGGTATCACTGTGACTCTTCTCTCGGGGTTCTCTATCCGTCGGGGTAACTGTCTGTCAGTGTTTTTTGTCACATGGTGTATACTAAAATTTTATGCATTACTGATAACATAACATTTATCTCTTTGGTTCTTTTAAGTCTTTGAAACTATGTATATAACCAATCAGATTATATCAAGTTGACATCAATTACAATACAATACATTAACTAATTTAATGTCTTGCATTAACTTTTCTGCTGCTCGGTGATCATCAACTTAACATCTTTAAACATTCAATCAGTTATAGTTGATCAAATAGTTATCCCCTTGTCTTTATCTCTTTGAAATATTTTCAACTTGTTATTTATCACCTTTACTTGTGATCCATAGGCTACAACTGGGTGTAACATATGATCAAAAGTAGAAATAAATGTTTTAAGCTCATGTTGAGCTTCATTTCTCTTAAGCTCCAAATATTGAGTAAACAATGATAAATCAGAACCCTTGGCTAACAATTTACCAATTTCCTTCAATGTTTCCTTTGCCTTAATGACTTGAATTATATTTTTTCCTCTATTTATTGCAATGGTTTCTATCAACTTCTCAGTCCTCTTCTTCTCATACTCCAACTTAGCTCTATTCATAGCTGCATCTTACAAACTTGAAACTTGTTCAGTAATAGAACTGGCCAAAATATCCATTTGTTCAATTGTAGGAGAATTAAGATCAAATGCAATTTTAGGTACAAGATCAGATAAAATATATCTAGTTGTCTCTAGTACTTGAGCTTGTGTCTTCTCGGTCTTAATTGGTCCCTTTTTGCTTTCAAATTAAGTATGTATGAAATTCTCATTAGTTCACCAGCACTCATTTTAGAAATATCAAGTGGTTTTTGAATGACCTCAACATATTCATGTTTAAAATCATCCTTAGTTTCTTCCTCAGGTACACCAAAATATTTTCTCTTTAACTTAGAAATGGAACTCTCTCCAAGGTTTAATTTTCTTTTCATTGAATGTGCTGCTACATCACCTTCATCTTTCTTTTCAGTATCACCAATCTGTCCAACTATAGTAGTAGAAGTAGGTATCACCACCTCTACAACATTATCCTTATGTCCTTCATCTTTATGTTGGAAATCTTCAATACCAACATAGGATCTTGTTATGGTGCATCAGGAGATAAATTTCCTAGAATATCATCAATTAATTATTTAGTAGAACCAAGTTATTCTACTATCACCTCCTCTTGAATAGTTTCTTCTTGTTTTTTTTGTTCGATCGAGTTAGGGAAGAGATGGTTAAATTTCATAGAGGTCTATGGAGCTGGAGTCTACCAATATGGAAGTGAGTTGTCTGTCCAGTTAGAAGACTTGTTTGAGAGAGAAGGGGGCATGACAAGGTCAAGATGGAGGTTGGATTTATTGATCATTCTATGGAGTTTGATGTGAAACCTACAGAGAAAATTATGGTCATTGTTGAGGAGATTCCTAACCTTGTTTATGCTGGGATGGAGAGTTTTTTTCATGATCAGTTGGTTGTGTTTGACATGGAAATTGAAGAGCACCTGTTCGTGGATAATCAGGATGCTATGGGTGATGATTTACATATGGAAGGGAATCTTGTTGTGATAAATGAGATCATTGGTTTTTTGGATTTGGATCTACATGCTATTGCTAGGAATGTAGAGTTGGATACTCTTATTGTTGGGATGGGTTGTGGTTGGTTGTGGTGATAAGTTGCATGCTGATTGGTTAGTGGTGATACAAAAGATTCTGGTGTTTGGATGGCTGAAGTAGATGTGGATGATTTGTAGATTGATTCTCTTATCCTTGATGGAGTGGAAGCCTTTGGTGAAGATGAAGCTGGCTGTAGAGATTTCTTTTGGAACCAAAGTATGGGACACACTTTTCTATTTACCTTGGGATTCTGATGCATGAGTATCGTGGGTTTTTTAAGTGACTAGGAGTTCTTGGAGGGGTGATTGGTAGTTTCTTTGGAGATTACTTAGAGTGTTACTTGGTCAAAGAAGGGTGGAGTCTCAGTCACTAAAAAACTAAAAAAAATTATGGTGCTCAACATGTGTTATGGCTCGATGATGCCTGAGGAGTCCGGTCATTGTAGGGCTCGACATATACTATTTCTTGACATGTGGTGGTTGCTCGACAATGTTTGTTGGTTTGCTAATGCTTGACAATGCTTGGATGGTGGTTGCTAGCACTCGAAAGTTTGGCTTTCCGACTGGTGTTCTTGTGGATTTGGGAGGCCAAATTGATGCATTTAATATGTGTGGCCTGCAGTAGTTATCAATCGGTTGACCATTGAATCTAATCAATTCCAGGAAAATGATTTTGCAAATAAAAGAACATACATACCAGTAGTTAACCATACTTGAATATATATTTCTTGTCTTTCTTGATTCTTTCCATGTTCACAAAGAACTAGCCTCTCATAACCTCACATAGGTCATATTGATCATTTTCCTTAATCATCTGATAAGCTACATGTTTGCCTCCACCGGACACACTATTCAATCGGCTCGACTGATAAAATTTGTAATCAATCACCATTGAAGAAAACTTCACTTCAACATCTTCAATGTCATTGATAGTCATAGCACATTGATCTTACTTAGACTTAGTAAGATAAGTGACCTATCCAGCTATAATAGTTCTTAAAATAGGTACATCACCGGTTGTACACAACCCAGTCACTGCTTGGTAATCTTAAGTTGTCTGTCTAGCCATAAAAACTTATTATGGACTCAACTCAGAATATATCTAACCCAATTGGTTTAGAAATCATCAGGTAGGTCAAAAATATATGTAAAACCTTTATCTGTCAAATGTTTGTGCTCGTCCTTCAAGTTAGGTCTATCACATAGTCTAACAAATGCATCGACCATAACACTATATCTAAGATCTTAAATTTTGCAATGAATAAAGGATCTCACATTTTCATTCAATAATGCACCATGAGGTATTGAAGATAGGGCACCAACAGGATCATTCTCTGCTTCCTTCAAAGGATGTAACTTGAAAATAGGTCTCGGTTGATCAATGATCTCAACTAACATAGGTGTGTCCATGATACTAGAAATGATATCTTCACAACAAAATATTCACAACTTAGAGATACCACTTCATCTTGTTACAAGGATTCCTCACACACCACTTCACTTTAAGCACGAAAACACAATCTCCAATCTAGAATCACTTCATAAACACTTAGAAATCACTTAGCTTATGCCTGCAATTGCACTTCTTAGCTCATAGAGTGTAAAGTGACAAATGAACTTCTCTTTTTCCTTTATAACGTCTCAATTCAATGTAATAAATACAAATGATCAAATAGTAACCTTAACTATTCACAATGATTAGAAACATAAAATTCACTGTCATAATAAAAAAATTATGCGGTCGCATAAAATCTTTTGTAACACAATTTACCTCATCAGACATCATTAAGCATCCAAATATGCTGATATATCTTACTGTAAATACAAAATTAGGTGATAGGTTATAGATCTTACTTGTTTTTCTCCCCCTGCCAATTTCTTTGACTTATTCAGATGATGAAGTATCCACATTACCCAATGTAGTGGAGTTCTTTTTCATTTTAGAAGACTTTAATTCTCCTTTATTTACTGATGTATCCTTCATCTGCTTCTTAATTTCTTCAACATCTACAATCTTCTTGTATTTATCATTATTAGGCCTACTCATCGGTTGACCTCTAGTGTTACTCTTCTTCACTCTGAAATACCTAGCAAGATGTCTAATCTTATTGAAATTGAAACATGTCATACCAGTTTGCCTCCATGGTCCATTTCTTCTACTAGTTCTCATTTTGCAATTCACTAATGTATGTCCAAAGTTGTGACAAGTAGAACATGTAAATTGAATTATCTCTCCCTTTGGTAAGGGCTTCTCCAATTCACATATGGATTTACATTTTTTATTCCAGCCCTGCATCCATTAGCCTTATGACCATACTTGTTACGGTAGTAAAATTTACCTTGAAAAGAATTCGATCTAGCATTGTAACCAACTGATCTTCCAAAATAATTTGCAAACCTAGGAACAAATGGGCTAGGTGTAGACCAATAAACATTAACAGTATGTTCTTCCTTGTGACAATTGAAACATACTGGTCTATAATTCCTCTTACCACCTTAGATTCTAGGGTTTCATCTTTGGATTTTAGGGCATCCTCAACAACTTTCTTAGCTTTGTTTGTAGCTCTCCTTGCTTCTAGATCTTCACCCATTCTTAATTAGAATTTTTCTTATTCCTTTTTCATATTTTTATTTTTGAGCTTCAGCTTGTTAAGCATCTTGTTGAGTTGTACATTTCCTTGTTATCCCCTGCAAGCTACTCATTCTCCAAAGCTACATCTTCAACTATAGATTCATCAAATTCACTTTTCTCAGAAATGTGTTCAATAAGATCTTGAATTTTAGTCAATTGTTTGAGAAAATCCTGTCTCTTACCCCTAGAGATCTTCACTTGGTCTTTATGTTTATCAATCATGTCCTCAGCCTCATCAAGTTGTCTTTTATAAAACTCCATATCTCCCTTAAGGATCTCTCCCAAGCTGTTAGACTTCTTCAAGGTAACAAAGCTCTGAGACCAATTTTTGATATATAGAAGCATTGAGAGGGGGGGGGGGGGCAGGTAAATTAGTGAAAACAAGGCATATACTAATTTGACCAAAGATTTGATTATACTCTTAAGTTACTTCCATAAAATCAAATAAGTAACTATAACTATGCAATAGAAGTAAAGTAATTCAATTAACCACAAAGAATAAACCATAACACCACTAATTTTATCATGGAAACCCTTGTTAGAGGGAAAAAACCATGGTGGGGATGAAACCCACAATTCTCTTTACTAAAATTAAAAGAATTTCCTTGTTAGGAGCTTACAATATCCTATTAGGAGCTCACCCTGTTAGGAGCTCACCCTGTTAGGAGTGACTAGTACCTTGTTAGAAGTACAATGAGATCTGTTAAGATCTACCTTGCTAGAGGATTTTGAAATCCTTCTCAAAATTCACCTTGTTAGAGGATTTACACAATAAGATTTGTTTGTTAAGGAATTTAGCCTTGCTAACCTATTAGAGTTAGCCTTGAGCAATGAACTCAATTTGTTGATCTGCAATGACACTGCTTGCATGGAAGATCCAATTTAGTCTCTGATCTCTTGACACAATACACAATCTTTTTTTCTGATTTCAACCACAAAAAACACAATAAAAACCCTAAATGTCTGATTTAGCATCCCTTTATATAGCTTTTCTTAAGTCTGTTAAAAATTAAAAAAATAATCCACAAGTCATCCCTCAGTTTTACTTAACTCATAAAACTTTGCGTCAATAAATCTTCACATATTAGCCCAAAATGGTAATACCAACATTTAACACAAAATGTCATCTTTAACTTAACCACCTTAACTATCTGATCATCAGGTTTCAATCAATAACTCAACCGGTTCACATAGAACAATTACCAAAAAAGTATCTTTCACATACTATTGAGTTAATTGTCACGGTCGTAAGTCTGTACTCCTTTGATCATAATAAGACTCAGGTAATGATTTCATCTCCCAATATTCTAAACATCTCAAGTGCTACTCAAAACTAAAAAATATTACTATCTTCTGACTCACCGATCAGAACACTTAACATATCTACTTCACCCATTCATCCTGTCAATCAGTTAGGGTAACCTATGCACCAAAATTAATAGAGTTAATAAGTTTTCAGCAATGAAAAACTTAAAGTCATCATTTCCCTACCAAAATTAATCATATTTACAAGAATATTTGTTTCCTTGATCATTGAAACCTTCAAGAGATATAGCATTGGAATCAATAAGGTCTTGCATCTCAGATTTCAGACAAAAACATTTTTCAGTACCAAGTCTAAGCTAATGATGGTATTGGCAAAAGACTTGTTGGCCAAAGGACTTTGGAAAAGGTTTGGAAGGATCAATTGGTTTGATAGGAGTAATTTTTAACATTTTAGCATTAATCAACTTCAACATCACATTATGAAAATATTTATAAAGTTGTGTAAAATTATGAGCTGGTTTAAAATAAGATGACAAAGGAGCCACACATTTGGATGCTGCTGTCACCTATTCGTTAACATTGTTTGATTTGTTGATTTTTATGAAGTTCTTTTGTTTCTGATTTTTTTTGAAATTTTTGGAGGAATCATCACTCTTATCAATATGAGTATTTGGAGTGTCACTCGCAAATTGACTCACTTGAATTTGATAATTATGAAGCACTATAAAAAGTTGAGTAAAGGAAGATAATTCATAAAGCAAAATCTTATCTCTAACGTATTTTTGTAAATTAGAAATAAAAATGTGTTGAGCATCATTATCGTGAACGAAATAAGAAATATGAGCATGAAAATGCTTATATCTACCAATAAAATTAGTGAATTTTTCTTTAACACCTTGTTTACAATGCATTAAATCAGTTAAGGAGATTTGAGGACCAATCTTGTTTTTAAATTGTTGGATAAAAGCATTAGCAATCTTGTGAAAAGAATCAATGGAATAAGGGGGTAATGAACAAAAAAATTGTAAGGCCTTATGTCAAAAGGTCCTAGTGAACAAATTTGTCATAAACCTTTGATCCTGAGAGAAATCACTAGACAATGTTTGGAATGTTTTGACATGAATCAAAGGATCACCCTTTCCATTAGAAGTGTCAAGATGAAGAATCTCCATGTACTATGGGATAATGACATAGATGATGTCTAAATACAAAGGGCTAGAAATGTCACATGTAGGAATTTTTAATTTGGATTATGTCAAGGAATCGAGTTTTTGTTACAAAGAAGACACAGTTTGAACTAGATTGTTGATGGTTGGATCCTTAGAATGAATTGTAGGAAGAGATGTGTTGGAAGTGTTTGGGATATTTTTTGACATAGTGGGAATGGTGGTATATGAAAAGGTCACACTATGATAATTGGGAATGATAGTAGGAAATGAAACACTTGGCATACTTGAAGGAAAAAGAGGAGCACTAGGATTAGGAAGGATCACATGAATAAGATTGGAAGGTTGAAAGGAAGTTGTGATGATAGCTGTAACATAAGTAGAAATGGATAGAATTTAAGTGGGAATAGGATTGGAAATTTAAACTCTAGGAGGAGGTTGAGTGTATCCTATCACTTGAGAAGATTCTTGAATGGGCTTAACATTGTTATGAACAATTTGAGATAAGGAACAAAGGAAATCAATACCATGTCCATCATTTTGGATGTATTTATTTAAAACACCAATTAAGGCTATATATTCAAGATTAGATTGTTCTTGACTTAACCAATGTTAAAATTTGTCCATGTCCGTGGAGAGATTTTGAATTTTATTGGGAGAAACTCTTAAGGATTCCTCTTCATCATGAGAAGAGTTGGAATAATTATTCTCAAGAGATGGGATAAGTTCATGGTTATGCATGTTGGTCTCACCTAGATTCATAAAGAAACCCATATGTCTAAAACTTCTCCTAAATAGAATACTATATGAAGGACTCAAAGTAACAATTGTCATGTGAGAAATGAATGAAAGGGAAATGCAAAAGATGCATGATTAAAACTAGGAGATCTAATGTTGTGTAAAAAATAATAGTAATGAATATCTAACCCAATTTTAAGATTAAAAGAATTAATGAGTTGTTTTATTAAGGAGATATCTAAATGCATAAATAATTCACATAAAAGGGGCATCCAACAATCACATCAAAATAAGGTATCATGTGTCGGGCTCACCAAAATGTATAGGGGAAAATGGTGAGAAATGCTAAGGTAGAGTTCACTCACCAAATTCCTTTTTGTGTGTGGGAAGGGGGCCTATATAGTTGGTAAATAGACAAACCCAACCTCTTTGTATCCAAGCTTGATTAACACAACCCAAGATGAAGGGTGGAAATACAAAACCTAGATGCAAAGAGAGGAGGATAAGACCTATTTCTGCTATTAAGGAATTAATGGTTTTGACTAATTTATTAATGAGCAAGTACATATCTAAAAAGTAACTAAGGATGACATATGCAATGATAGATATGAAAGTAAATGCAAGATTGGAGAAGGATTTATGCACCTTGAAATGAATTAGGAGGTCATATGCCTTGAAACTACAATTCCTGTCACAGAGTTGTCACTGACTGAAACCATTATGGATCTGGGACCCTGGCACCTGTAACTTCCAACTGTAAAAATTTGATGATTCCAGGAACAAGTTAAATTTTTACGTACAAGTCAAGATTTGACTACACCTCTCTATTTGCAATTGTGTACTTTATAATTTTGATCTTTGAGATAACCCTAAATATGCCTGAATCTGGTTCTGCAGATCCTGAAACCTATTCCTACACACAAAAAAGGAATTTTTTTGTGGAAAGGGGCTTCCCTTGGTCAAGCCCTAGTTTAGGAATTAACCTTGAAATTGATATGTAAATGAAAATCTTAAAAGGAAAGGAGGGTAAATGTTTGATTCACCTTGTGTAAAACCCCCATGAACAGATGTAGTAATCACACAAAATTCATGAAGATGGTTGCATTTGAACTTGAAATGGAGATGTAGAAAGATCAAGGATGTCCTCACCAATGTAGGAGATCCATAATCACCATCTATAGATCATGAATGTAGTTATACCACTTAAATAAAAATGGAATAAACCTGCTTGCGCCACTTGAGAAGCTCTCTACTTGGCCATCATGGGAGATAAATATCGCATCAAAGAAAGGAGATTAACCTGCTTGAATGGATCTATGAAGAAGAGTTGGAGACCTCGGAGAGATGACTTGCCTTCACCACTTAAATGAATCAATACTTGAATTCTTATGCTTGCATAATCTTGGCACAATATATGTTGCAAAATGAGGGGATAAAACATCATTTTATACTCATTTTGAGATTCAAATGCGGGCAGGATGACAAAAAAAAGAAATGGGAAAGACATAGGAAGAAGGGTCCTAACATCGGCCTCTGGGCCCAATCAAGACAAACTCATAGGGGGTGATATAAAAGTTTGACCTCACCCCTGGGGTGTAGTCAAACTTTGACTATACCCCTAGGTAAAAATTCCTAGGACAAGGTGGAGACCCATCGGGAGATGTGGAAAAAGAGCCAGGAAAAAAAGACAAACGTGCATAACTGATGAGGCCAAATTATTGCCTTTATTTTGTATAATTTTAAATACTCTGTTCTAATTTTTGTCAAGACATTTGTGAACCTATCTAGTTAAAACTTGTGATAAAGTCTAGTTAGAACTGATAAACCATGGGTAGATATTTGTGACATATTTTGCCAATATTATACATATAGTGCAATATTTCATATAACCATCAGAATATATGTTCTAATATCTAGATTTAATTTGATTAAGCTTCTTGCATGAATATTTCTGCATCACAACTAACTTGTCATGGAAGGAAGCGACTGGAGAGTGGTTGACAGCATTCAAGGAAGACTGTTGAGGACTAGCTACGACGGAGTGATCATCACAACACCATGAGACACAGATGCTATAATGGAGGAGCCACTATTCTAGGATGTAGGTATGTAGTTTTTCTATATTCCCTCTACACTTTATTATGTTGAACTGGTCACCCAAGCTTTATTATCCACACCGCGGGCTGTTGCATTTCCATCTTCTTCTCCAGCATATTTTCAGCAAGATAATTTCTTTTCTATTTTGTAATAAGTGTTTGATCCTCTATTTATAGGGATTGGACCGATATTTTTTAGTTAGAGAAGAGTTAGGAAAAAGAGAAAGTTTTTGGAAGAAAACTGTTATATTTTACAACAAGTTATTTTAAGTTTCATGAATTGTTCTTATGTAATGCATTTTTGAAATACAATGAAGTGATTCTTGGTTTACGTTCTGTGTTAGTAGATTAGTAGAAACCAATCAAGGGGGCCCACTTGGGAGGTGGAATATATTATAGTAGAGTAGATTTATTTCTATCATTTCTAGTATTTCCAGTATTTCAGATAGAAGTTACAGTTTCTTCCTGCAGCATCTGCAAGAATAGTTATAATGGATGTTCTGGGTTGAAAGTATAGGTTTAAGTAGAGTTTGCAATTTCTAGCATTCATTTCAGTAAGGAGATAAGTGTATTATTTCCTACAACACTAGTGTAGGTTTCTTTTATGCACTTCTTACCTTCCTACAACATAAGCATAATGACTCTTTCAGGAACCTAGTGCACATACTTTGCCGACCATTTCAAGTATACGTCCCTGGGTTGACAAGTTAAATGCACCTCATAGTGGGAGAAGTAGTCCTTAGATTGAATTAACTATTCCTAAGAAATTCCTTGAGCATGATTATTCCACACATATTGTGAGGCGGTTCAATAACCGATAGTCAAATATCAAAATCACCAAAATGGGGTAAATGGGTCCTAAACGACATCTAATTATGGGTGCTAACTTTTTAGGACTACAAAAACCAAGTGCAAGAAAAAAGGTATTTTTTGCAAATTAATTATTCATAGTGGTAGTATGGGTAATCTTTTGGCTACAGAGATGGTTGATAAGCTAGGACTTAAAAAAACTAAATATCATATTCCTTATAGAGTCTCTTGGATACATAAAGGGCATCAATTACTAGTAAATGGACAAGCACTACATGTCCATGTGGTGAGATTATGTTCAATTAGAGAGACAAAGGAATAATAAGGAAAAGAATAAATCCTAGGATATAATGGTTGCTAATTTGAAGGCCAAGTTCCTTTTGGATGATTATAAATTTTATTTTTTTCAAAATATTGCAGAACCTGAAACAAAAGGATATGGCGGTAAAAGAGTACATAGAAGAATTTTACAAGTTGTGAATTTAGTCATGATATAGTGAAGAGGACATGGAGAAAGTAGAAAGGTATTTGAATGGTTTGAAGTAAAATTTACATGATGATTTGATTCTTTTCTCCCCTAGAAATTTTGAGGAGTCTTAACAATTTTCCATCAAGGAAAAAGATAAACTACTGAGGAAGCAAACTCAACAAGAAAGAAATAGAGGAAGAGGAAGACATGTTGGAAGAGGACAACATCATCAATAAATGGATTATAATTCAAGTGGGCCAGCCAATAAAAAAAGAGGAGGCTATCAAAACAATAGAGAAATTTCTAATGGAATATGTGGTTTACAAGGAAGAGGAAGATGCTCTGCTGGTAAGTGTTTCAATTGTAACCAATATGTTGGCAATAAGAGTTGGCAATGTACTGAATCTTCACAGGAAGTTAAATAAGAACCAAGAGAAGGAATCAAATTGTTGAAGAAAATAAAGAGATTGTTTGATCACCTTCTCATCATAAAGAAGAATCGGAATCTGGAGATTCATTGTTATTCAAAAGAGTGTTGTGAAGTCACAGAAAGAATGTCAATACCTAGTTCAAAGAAGAGCTCTATTTTAAACCAAGTGCAAGGAAAAAGGTAATTATTGTAAATTAATTATTGATAGTAGTATTATGTATGATCTTTTGGCTTTATAGATGGTGGATAAGTTAGGACTTAAGAAAAATAAAAATCCTACTCCTTATAGAGTCTCTTGGCTACATAAATGACATCAATTACTGGAACATGAATAAGCACTTGTTGAATTTTAGATTGGTAGTTTACAATAGAAAATGAGGATCACCTAATAGGATCTAAGATCTCCCTAATCTCACAAGGTACATTAGAATACAAATCATCCTCAAGTCAAATAATATCAACACCACAAGAAAAATATAAATTGATGGTAATACCATATTCGAGTCTCAGGGGCTTCTATTCTTTTTGTGATGCTTGGAAAATAAAAGAATATAAATTAAAGTTACTTGTAAATGGAAATGTTACAGAGAGGATGAGATAAAATGGGTGCACCTGGAAATAAAATATAGAGGATGTTGTTTTACCAACTGTCGGAGTCCCAAAAACACCTATACTTCTAGATCTGGGCTATGTAACCTATCTAAGACCTATCCTAAAAATTTGAGCTTATTTTTGAGGGTTTAGAATGGCTGAAATGTTTTGTACCTAGGTTCAGAACATTTGAATCATTCTATACTAGGTCTTTTGAGCCTAAAATTAATCATAGATTTGTGTCGGGGTCTGCGGAGTCTGAATATGAAAACAAAGCTTCTTGGCCTATACATGGACACAAAAATGGGGGAGAAGGTTGAATATAAGGGTTTGTCTCAGTCAAACCTCTATTTAGGAATCAACCTAAAAATATGAAAAAGTAAAGTATGCAAACATAGTGTAGTGATCATATTTGATAAATAAAGTAGCTTATACCTTCACAATGTAGATGCTTCTTTCAATGTAATTGTAATGATCTAAAAATAGTCATCTAAACCCTAGACCTATAATCTCAATTGATTATCAAGAAACCCTAATATTGATTATTCTAAGTCCTAAACCAAATAGGCAATCTATCAATTTCAAGTTGATTTGACCTGAATCCTAGGTCCTAATTAATCATCATACTTGATTAATAAATTAATTCCTAAAAATACAATACATTGGAAAATAACCTCAAGTTAATTATTTAATTGGTATTCTAATATATTAATTAAATAAAATTGCTAAATTGTCAATAAAATTCAAAAAAGAATTAAACTAGTTAATAAAAACAAAATATGCATTTAAAATGATTAAAATCTTTTAAAATGCATATGATGTCATCAATTTCGGTTAATTGATTCTTGAATTGGAAACAAATCTATTTTATTCAGTTAACTTATTCTTATCTTTTTCTCATTTTGGAAACAAGTTGTTAACTGAAAACTAATTTTGGAATTTTCCAAAATAAATGATCAGTCAAACCAGTCAACTGACTCTCTCAACCAATCATTTTCTTTGCACATGGATTGTGCTTCCTTGAATCGAATCTTGTCCACTCTTTGGCTTTCAAACTCGATCGTCAATTCGAGAGAGATTTCTATAAAAGAGAACCTTTTTTCCTTCACAAAGAACCTAGATTTTATTATCGTTATTATACTATTTTTAGCATTCAAGAATTCAAGCATTTTTTCGTTCTTAGTTTCAATTACTTAGTTTTGTTAATTGTTTTAGTTGCACGCAAACTTCATAATCTAGAACACTTTCAATTTGGGATTTTAAAAATAACAATCACATTCAATTTGGTGCTTTAAAATCAATCTAATTAGATTTGAATCAATATTGCATTTTCATACTAGATCAATCATTTATCTCTTTCAAATCCTTCATTTACAACAGATGTAGTCACTAAACTTTGCGATGACCTGAAAGCAAAGTTCAAACTCCTACCTACTAGAAGGAAATGAGTCGGTTTTGGTTAGCTTAATTGGTTTTATATCTTCATTCTCATGTTTTGATTAACTAACCATGCCATGATTCATTTAAGTGTGTGTTTGTAGCTTGCAGGTACTTGGACACTTTTCACACGCACATTTCTGGCACCCACTGTGGGGCCGAAACTTCTATTCTCTCTCATTATTGTTTTATTTTCTGTTATTTTTAGGATTTCAGACATTCTGTCCTATAGGAGTTCTCAGACACTTGTATGAGTATAGGGTTACTCTCATACAATTTTTTCTACATTTCACCATAAACTCGTATGGGAGCTTGCACATACTCGTATGGTTCTATTGTGTAACTCGTATGAGTTCGGACAATTTTGAATTAAAAAAAAAATGCTTTCTTTGGATTTATGATGTTAACAACTTTCATGATTGTTGTCTTGTGGCTATTTTTTCCAATTTCCGACATAACTATGGTTTGTAGGATGTTTTGAAAGAAGATAATAAATAACCTACTGACGCTTTTTCCTACAGGTTTCCGTGATCGATAGCCAACCAAACTTTCTTTTGTGTGTCTATTTTCTCGCTTTATTAATTAGGAACGCACATGCAAGAATTTTTAAAATGAACTTCTATTTTGAGTTTTAGGAATGACAATAGTGTCAGGAGATTATTCTCTCCCCCTTTTAGGGATGAACAAAAATCCAAAAACTGATGAACTATAACTGATTGAATGTTTAAACATGTTAAGTGGATGATCACCAGAGACATAGAAAGTTAATGCAAGGCATTAAATCAGTTAATGTATTATATTGTCATTGATGTAAACTTGATATAATTTATATGGTCTTTACATACTACTAAAGAATTCAAAGAACCAATGAATCAAAGGCTATGCTATCAGTAACGCATAAAAGTTAAGTATTCACAAAGTGATTGTATACACCGACGGACAAAGTAAACCAATGAGAGAAAATTCACAGTCTTACCCGACGAACAGATGCACAACATTACCGATGAGAAAAGTCACCATGCTGCCCAATGAGAAAATTCATAGTGTAACTCGACGGATAGAATTACAATGTTTCCCGATGGATGGAGATCCCAAAGACAACTGAAGTCACACTGACGGAATAATCAGTTGTCACCAACGACTAACTGAAGTATTGACTGACATAACAAAGAGTTCAGAAATGACAAAATGCTTAGCTGTCAAGAGCTAAAAATAGACTTAAATGGTACTTAGCATTGTTTTAATTGACAAGATAAAGATGAAGATAAGTAAAGGATTTAAAGTTGCTTTGTCCAGTTGGCAAGAAGATCTCTACGAGATAAAACTGGAGTTTTTCTTTAAATCTAATTAGCGAGAATTAAGGATCATACCAAGATCAAGAAAGCCAAGAAACGATGAAATCATGTCTATATAAGAGACAAGATTATTCAATATGAATAAGGGGAGTGACAAGAGAATAGATGCTGAAGAGATTTTGAAGGAGAAGAAAGTCTTCATTTAGACCTAATCAATCAAGCTAAGGAAAGAGCTAAATTCTGCAGACACCGACGAACAAAGATACAACATTACAGAGCAGAACAATGTGGAGAAAAGGTATTGAATTGATAATGTTGATCAGAAAGGTAATGCACTTACAATAGATCTGAAAATATGCAATTCAAGTTATATATGTGAACAAATCAATTTACTATTTCAGTTTAACCACTGCAGCATAAAGTCTCTTAACCGAGCATGACTTAAAAGTATTTTGTAATTGAGATACATCCCAAGGATTATCAAAATGTTTGATCATACAAAGTAGAATTGGATATGCCCGATACCTATTGAAAGGCCAAGTGAGTTTTTGATCAAGGATGGTAACATTATATGCCAGATACTAAGTAACAAACTATCTATTTAAAATCCTCTAACAAGGTCACACCTAATAGTGTGTTTGTAACCTTTAATAGGGTTGGCTCTTAACTGAGCTCACTTTAGAAGAGTGAAAATTTGGGGTACCGATCCTAGTGGTTTTTACCTTAACAAGGTTTCCATGTTAAAAATCCATGTGTCTATGAGTCATTACTTTACTATTTTGCATTTCACATAAGTTAATCTAGATTGATCGGTATACACTAGTTATTTACTATGTTTCGATAAATAGAAAGACTGCTTATCGATAAACATACAGAAGAAGGTTTTACAAAGAATTTCGACAAGTAGTAATTTGATATAAGTATTTCAAGGCATTCATCTTATAGGAATGAATATAACTAAGGCTCATAAATGTGGTAATAAGTTTTAAGGGTTGATTTAAGGATTAATTTTGAGGCCACTGATTCACCCCCCCTCTCAGTTATTTCTAATAATTGGTATCAGATCTTGTGTGCTTAGAAAGGTAGTTTAACATATCAAGATAAAGATCACAAGATGAACAGATGAGATGTTCCCAAGTTGAACAAAGACAACTTTGCTTCATGGAAAAGTAGGATAAGACTCCACTTATCAGGTATTGGAAATGATGTTACTCAATACTTAGATACTGAATATGTGTTTCTGACAGGAGCACTCATAATTGTATAAATGAGAGAGAAGCATGAGCACAACTGCATGATTATAGATCTTGCTTCCTCACTCTCCGATGTTGAATTTGAAGATGTCAAAGCATGCACAACTGCAAAGCAGATGTGGGATAAATTAAAGCTTGTACATGGTGGTGATAAAAATGTTCTGAGAGCCAAGGAAGAAAGCCTTAGAGGAAAGTTTGATGATCTCAGAATGAAAGAAGGTGAAAACATCACTCAGTAAAACACAAGAATCAAAGGGGTAGTCAATTCTATCCATGGATTTGGAGGTGCACTAGATGAAAATACAATGGTAAGTAAAATTCTAAGAACCTTACTGCCTACTTATGCTATTAGAGTATCTGCCATACAAGAAATTAGAGCAGTAGAAAATAAAAATGTTACTCTAGATAGTTTGATTGGAAGACTGATTTCATTTGAGATGAATAAATTTGATAATAGTGTCTTACCAAATATAGAGTCTTGATTCAAATCTTCTTTAAGAATAAGTAAATCAAGTCATAAACACACTCTGATAAAAGATAGTGATAGTGAAAGTGAAGAAGAAGATCTTGATGAAATTGAATCACTTATGGCTAGAAAAATGCAGAGAGGCAAAGGTAAATTACCACTTGTATGTTTTAATTGTAAAGAAATTGGACACTTTTCTGCAAGATGTCCTAACAGGAGAAAAGATGACAGAAGTAATGACAGATCATTTGAAAAGAATTTTGACAGAGGTGATAACCAAGATTACAGAAGCAGTCGACAATCAGAAAGAAGAGATGCCTGAGACTACAAGGACAAAGGAAAGAAGGCAAGTTACCTAGATAAATACAAAGATGAAGATACTGACACTGAATCTGATGAAGACATAGAGATGGTGCTTGTGGCAGTAAAAGATGATTCAGATGATGATGAAGAAAGGTATGTAGAAACTGCACTCATATCTAAAGTTAGTAAAAATGATGTCTGGATCATAGATAGTGGTTGTACTCACCATATGACCGGTGACAAACAAAAATTTGAGACTTTTGAATACTACAATGGTGGTTCAGTAAGAATGGGTAATGATATACCTTTTCTAGTTGAAGGTAAATGAACTATAATGTTGAATAACTTGATAAAATGTGAAAATTCTTATTGGGTGAAAGGATTGAATTATAATCTATTGAGTGTTTCTCAATTGAATAATTCAGGTCATAGAGTAGCATTTGAAAATAAGAAGGCAAATATCTTCAATAAATTAGGAAGTTTGATTGGTACCGGTGATAAAACAAAAGGTAACTTATTCTATCTGAATGATACTGACACCATTTGTTTAATGGATAGAAATGAAGACATATAGTTGTGGCACAAAATATTGTGTCGTGTAAGACAACATGATATAGATAAGAAAAAAGAGAAATGTAAGAGACTTACTGACGATGACCAAGCCTGACATATCATGTGCAAAAATTGTCAAAAAGGTAAGATGAAAAAGTCTGGTTTCAAAAGAAAAACCCATACATCTGATGCCATTCTAGAATTAGTCCATACTGATCTATGTGGACCATCAAGGATAAATATTTATTGTGGTCATAGATATTTTATTCTCTGTGTTGATGATTACTCTAGAATAATGACAGTCATGTTTCTAAAATATAAATCAGAAGCATTCAAGATGTTTAAATGGTAGAGAAACAAAGTGGTAAGGAATTAGAATGCTTAAGATCAGATAGAGGAGGGGAATTTATTTCAGATGAATTTACTAACTTTTGTAATGAGCATGGAATCAAAAGACAGGTCTCTACACTGAGGACACCACAAAAAAATAGAATTGCTGAAAGAAGGAATAGATCCATTGTTGATTGTGCCAGGACACTGATGATAGAGAAAGGCATCACCCAAATCTTCTGGAGGGAAGCTTCCAGTGCTACTTTTTACACATTAAACAAAGTACAATTGAAGAAAGACACCAAGAAGACACCCTATGAGCTATAGAATGGTTACACACCCAATGTAAGTTACTCTAAAATCTTTGGTAGTCAATGTTATATCTTAAAAGATGATATAATGGAAAGCTTGACTCCAAAAGTGATGAAGGAATATTTCTAGGGTACTCCACCAAGAGAAAAACTTATAAATGTATCAATAAAGCCTCTAAAATAAATTGTTGAAATTGCAAATGTAAAGATAGATGAATTTGCAGAAAAGAATGAAAAGGAAAGCACAAAACAACCAGAGGACTACAACAAGTTTGTTTACAATGAAGAACCTAAAACTCTACCAAAGAAACAATGTATAGCTCCCGAGCAATAGATTATTAAATCTGAGCATCACGCTGCAAATACCAAAAATTAGGATATTGCTCAAGATGATGTACCAAGTAGTGGAGATCAGAATGAAGGAAAAAATGATGATAAAGATGATAGGCAAATAATTGAACCTGTACTTACTAGATATGTCAAAAAGAACCATCCATAGAACCAGATCATTGGAGACAAGAAGGCTGCTATGAGAACCAAAAGTAAGTCTCTAAATACAAGATGTCTAATTTGTGATTTTGAGCCAAAATCTGTCAATGCTGCACTTGATAATGAAGAAGTAATTAGTGCTATGAATGAAGAAATTGAGAAGATTGAGAAAAACAAGACATGGATACTTGTATCGAGACCAGATGACAAGAATGTCATTGATACAAAATGGATATTCAGAAATAAGCTGAATGAGAATGGAGAAGTCACCAAAAACAAAGAAATACTAGTATGCAAGGGGTATGCACAAGAAGAAGGGATTGACTATGTTGAAACCTTTGCACCCGTTGCTAGGCCAGAAGGAGTGAGAATATTACTTTCTTATGCTACATGTAAATGATTCAAGGTATACCAAATGGATGTCAAGTCTGCATTCCTAAATGGAATACTTGAGGAAGAGGTATACATTGAGCAACCAGAAGGGTTTTTTTGATCCAGACAAGAGGAACATGGTATGCAGACTACACAAAGCCTTGTATGGATTGAAACAAGCACCAAGAGCCTGGCATGAAAGAATTCATTCCTATCTCATAAGTATTGGATTTGTAAGAACTAGTGAAAACAATAATCTTTATTTGAAGGAAGATACGGATGCTAAAATATTTGTTGATGACATCATATTTGGAGGCAATGATATGCTATGCAAATCATTTGCAAATGAAATGAGCAAAGAGTTTGAGATGTCTATGGTTGGAGAGATCAAGTTCTTTCTTGGTCTATAGATCATGCAACAAGATGAAGGTATTTTCATTACACAATCCAAATACATCAAGGAAGTGCTGAAAATATTCAAGATGGAAGATTCCAAAATAGTTGGAACGCTGATGGCAACTAGATGTAAGCTGATAAAGGAGGACAAGTCACCTGAGGTAAATCAAAATTTGTACAGATCTATGATTGGTAAATGATGTCATGTAACTGATTAAATGGTTCACTATATTAAGTTGAAGATGATGCAAGATATTAAATTAGTTAATGGTTTGTATTGTCATTGATGTCAACTTGATATCATCTGTATGGTCATATACATAATGCCAAAGACTATAGAGAATCAATGGAATAAAAGTTATGCTCTCAGCAATGCATAAAATTCAAGTATTCACTAAGTGACAGACTACACCGGTGGAGTGCACACCATCGGTAAAGACAGAGATAAAGTCATAATGATGCCCGATGAGCAGAAGATAGTGTTGCCTGATGAAGCAAAATCTAAGGATACCCGATGAGCTAAACACAGTGTTTCCCAACGAGAAAGATCCAATAATGCTCGATGGACGAAGATCTTGAATCTAATTGAAGTGACACCGACAAAGCTGGCAGTTGTCACCGGCGATGAACTGCAAAGTTGACCGACAGAACAAAGAGATCATAAAACAACAAAATATCTAGCTAGCAGAGCTAAATGATAGACTTAACTAGTTGTTTTATTTGCTTTATTCGACCATAGTTAAGTAAATGATTTGTATAGTTGGAAAGAAGATAACTATGAGATAAATCAGGAGTTAAAGCCATAAATCAATTTGGATGGATTGTTTTTCACGCCAAGAATCAAGAATCAAGAACCTAAAATTAAGGAACATCATGTCTATATAAGAGACAAGCATAATTCACCTCAATATGATGTGAGTAAGCAATTAGATACATGGGGGAGTGAAATGATAGAAGATGCTGAAGAGAAAATGATGAAGGATTAACTTCATGCAGTCCTGATCAATTAAACTAAGGGAGAGCTAAAGAATTTTGCAGACATTGACGAACAAAAAAGCACAGCATCACAGAGAAGAAAGAGTTAAGTACAAAGGAATTGTATTGATACATTGATTAGAAAGAGATTGTAAGTAAATAGATCTGAAAATATGCAATTTAGTTGCATTAGAAACAGGTCATTTTGTTTCAGTTTAACCATTGAAGCATTAAGTCTCTTAACAGAGCATGACTTAATAGTCTTTTGTAATTTAGGTATATCCTAATAGATTACCAGAAGGTTGACTCATGATAGTAGCACCAGTATTACCTAAAGCCTATTGACAGTCTAAGAAGGAGGCTGATTTAAGGATGGTAGTAAGATTTGCATAAAGCCTATTGACAGTCATGAGACTGATTCAAGGATGGTAGCATAGATGCTAGATGCTAAGTGACAACCTATGTATAAAAATCCTCTAACAAGTTCGCACTTAACCATGTGTTTTAACCTTTAACAGGGTTGGCTCCTAACAGGGCTCACTTTAGAAGAGTGAAAATTTGGGGTATCGGTCCCAGTGGTTTTTCTCTTAACAGGGTTTCCACATTAAAATCCTTGTGTTATATGTGTATGGTTCATTACTTTATTGTTTTACATTCTACATATGCATTTATGGATTGACTGGTATACTCTGCATATTTAATGAGTATCGGTAAATACAGTTTACTACTTATCGGTTATCAAGGAGAATAAGGACAGACAAGGTAATCCAACAGACAATTATTTGTTTCAAGTATTTCAAAGGCATACATCTTGTAGGGACTTAATAATTAGAGAAGTATTGATTGGTGGATTAAAATTGGATAAATTTTTGAGGCCACTGATTCACCCCCCCTCTCAGTTATTACTAACAATTGGTATCAGAGCTTGTGTGCTTAGAAGTAAGGTTTAAAGACCTAAGTAAAGATCACAAGATGAACAGAAAAGATGTGCCCAAATTGAACAAAGATAACTTTGCTTCATGGAAAAGCATAATAAATCTTCACTTATCAGGTATTGGCAATGATATTACTCAATACTTAGATACTAAATATGTGTTTCCTACAGGACCATTGACAATAGATCAATTGAGAGTAAAGCATGAACATAACTACATGGTTATAGAACTTTCAGCCTCACTCTCTGATGCTGAATTTGAGGATGTCAAAGATTGCAAAAATGCAAAGACAATGTGGGACATGTTAAAACTTGTACATGGAGGTGATGCAAATGTTTTGAGAGCCAAGGAAGAAAGCCTTAGAGGAAAGTTTGATGATCTCAGAATAAAAGAAGGTGAAAACATCACACAGTACAACACAAGAATAAAAGTAGTCAATGCTATACGAGGTGTTGGAGGTACACTTGAAGAGGAGATAGTGGTAAGTAAAATCCTAAGAACCCTATTGCCTATAT
>MU225653.1:2214009-2248848 GCA_018584345.1 Thuja plicata | reverse complement strand
AAGTGACAACCTATGTATAAAAATCCTCTAACAAGGTCGCACTTAACCGTGTGTTTGTAACCTTTAATAGGGTTGGCTCCTAACAGGGCTCACTTCAGAAGAGTGAAAATTTGGGGTACCGGTCCCAATGGTTTTTCTCTTAACAGGGTTTCCACATTAAAATCCTTGTATTATATGTGTATGATTCATTAATTTATTGTTTTACATTCTACATATGCATTTATGGATTGACTGGTATACTCTGCATATTTACTGAGTATCGGTAAATACAGTTTACTTCTTATCAGTTATCAAGGAGAATAAGGACAGACAAGGTAAACCGACAGACAGTTATTTGTTTCAAGTATTTCAAAGGCATACATCTTGTAGGGACTTAATAATTGGAGAAGTATTGATTGGTGGATTAAAATTGGATAAATTTTTGAGGCCATTGATTCATCCCCCCTCTTAGTTATTACTAATAGTAAACTCATGTATGTTGTACATACTAGACCAGATATTGCACATGCAGTAGGAATAGTTGCAAGATTTTCTACTAATCCCAAAGAATCACATATGACTACTGTGAAAAGAATCCTAAGATATATGAAGAATACCAAGGACTATGGATTATGGTATAGAAGAGAATGCAAATTTTAACCTAAGGTCTTTACCGACACTAATTGGGCTGGAAACATTGATGACCAAAAGAGAAAAACTGGAGTAGCATTCTTTATGGGTGGCAGACTTGTCACATGGATCAGCAAGAAGCAAGGATGCATCTCTTAGTCTACTATAGAAGAAAAGTATGTTGGTTCTACTACAAACTGCTCAAATATTGCATGGATCAAATAGTTACTAGAAGGCATGCATATGAAAATTCTTCAACCAGTAATTATCTATTATGACAATACCAGTGCAATAAAAATTTCCAAGAATCTAGTCATGCATGCTAAGACAAAGCATATTGCTATCAAGTATCATTATTTGAGAGAAAAAGTTCAAGCAAAGGAGGTGATACTTGAGTATGTGCAATCAAAAGAACAATTAGATGATATCTTCACCAAGCCACTTCCCAAGGATACATTTGAGTACTTGAGAAAGAGACTAGGGGTCAGACCCTTGTCTACTGGTCAGTAAGATGACTAGGAAGCTGCATCACCCTACATATTATCCAAATATCATTCATGTTGATGCAAGCAAAGAGATGGAATTCAAAGATACATCTACACACAACAAGGTATTTATCTACTCCAAAACACCAGAGTTATTGTATTGATGAAGGATTGGGAAATTCAAGGAGTATATTATGGATAGAAAGGATTGTTTGGAATTACTGTCAAATACATGTTTGGCATTGTTGTCAAAGGGAGAGATTATATCCATTATCACATTAGGGAGAGATTATATCCATCACATTATCTAAAAGGAGAGAAGTAACTAGAAAGGGAGAGTACATACAAAGGGAGAGATTGCTGAAAGGAAAGAAAAGAGACATCAAAAGAAAAGAGAACAGTCAAAGGAAGAGAGTTTGACACAAGGAGAGAACACATCACATCAGAGGAAGAAAGATTCTACATCTATCCACTGAAGGGATTGAAGATAGGAAGAAATATGCAAGAATCAAATCTAAGCTCTCATAAGTTTATCGAGGACTAGATAATTGTATAAGTTATAGTACATAAGATTGGTAGTTTGATGAAATTCAACTGTTATATTTCATATAGTATTAGTGATAATATAGTGTGATAATGTAGTGTGTTTCCATCAATGCCAAAGGGAGAGATTGATGAACTATAACTAATTAAATTTTTGAAGATGTTAAGTTGATGATCACCAGAGACATAGAAAGTTAATGCAAGGCATTAAATTAGTTAATGTATTGTATTGTCATTGATGTCACCTTGATATAATCTGTATGGTCATGTACATACTGCTAAAGAATTCAAAGAACCAATGAATCAAAGGCTATGCTATCAGTAATGCATAAAAGTTAAGTATTCACAAAGTGACTGTATACACTGACGGACAAAGTAAACCAACAAGAGAAAAGTCATAGTGTTACCCGAAAAACAAATGCACAACATTACCAACGAATAAAGTCACAGTGTTGCCCGATGAGAAAAGTCGCAGTGTAACCCAATAGACAAAATTACAGTGTTTCCCAATGGACGGAGATCCCAAAGACAACTGAAGTCACATAGATGGAGCTTTCAGTTGTCACCAATGACTAACTGAAGTATTGAACGACAGAATAGAGAGTTCAGAAATGACAAAATTCTTAGCTTTCAAGAGCTAAAAATAGACTTAACTGGTACTTATCATTGTTTTAATCGACAAGATAGAGCCAAAGATAAGTAAAGGTTTTAAAGATGCTTTTTCCAATTGGAAAGAAGAACTCTACGAGATAAAACTAGAGTTTTTCTTTAAATCTAATTGGCAAGAATTGTGGATCACACCAAGATCAAGAAAGCCAGGAAATAGTGAAATCATGTCTATATAAGAGACAAGCTTATTCAATATTAATAAGGGGAGTGGAAAGAGAATAGATGCCAAAGAGATTCTGAAGGAGAAGAAAGTCTTCATTCAGACCTGATCAATCAAGCTAAGGAAAGAGATAAATTCTGCAGAGACCGACGAACATAGTTACAACATCACAGAGAAGAACAGTGTGGAGTAAAGGTATTAAATTGATAACATTGATCATAAAGGTAATGCACTTACAATAGATCTGAAAATCTACAATTCAAGTTGTATATGTGAACAGATCAATTTACTGTTTTAGTTTAACCACTGAAGCATCAAGTCTCTTAACCGAGCAGGACTTAAAAGTCTTTTGTAATTGAGATACATCCCAAGGAGTATAAAAATGTTTGATCATACAAAGTAGCATTGGATATGCCCGATACCTATTGACAGGCCAAGTGAGTGTTTGATCAAGGATGGAAGAATTAGATGCCAGATACTAAGTGATAAACTATCTATTTAAAATCCTCTAACAAGGTCACACCTAATAGTGTGTTTGTAACCTTTAACAGGGTTGGCTCTTAACCGAGCTCACTTTAGAAGAGTGAAAATTTGGGGTACCGGTCCCAGTGGTTTTTCCCTTATCAAGGTTTCCACGTTAAAAATCCATGTGTCTATGAGTCATTACTTTACTGTTTTGCATTTCACATGAGTTAATCTGGATTGTTCAGTATACACTAGTTATTTACAATGTTTCGGTAAATAGAAAAACTGCTTATCGGTAAAAATACAGAAGAAGGTTTTAAAAACCATTCTGAAAAGTAGTAATTTGATATAAGTATTTCAAGGCATTCATCTTGTAGGATTGAATATAACTAGATGCTTATAAATATGGTAATAAGTTTTAAGGGTTGATTTAAGGATTAATTTTGAGGCCATTGATTCACCCCCCCTCTCAGTTATTACTAACAAAAACATTGTTGTCATTTTCCATTTGAGATTCGCAACTTTAGAGGGTCTGTCCAAGTGGGAAAAAGTACTCACCCTTGGAAATTGACCCAAGTGAGAACATGCTAAAACTAAGATTCTTCGAATTACTATAATCAAATACTTCCTCAATACCAAAGCCACAGAAGATAAGTGGCATTTGAGCTTATACTCAGCTCTTTCCTAACACATAGAAGGGCCCGTGGGTCTCAAATACATATCATGACTAATGGTGCTAAGGTGCTTTGTGGGGTTAGTAGCCTCAATCGCGCTTGCGCGGACATAGAGGATACACTTAAATGAAGACCCTTACTAAAACCCTTTTTATAATAGTGGCCAAAATCATTTCTACTTGTTGATATGAGCATTGTGAGATGTGCATGCCTAAGAAACCTCTCATGTACCCCTCTTTTTGAGATAGTAAATTTATTAGCATCTATGGATCTTGAGAAATTTGAAGCTTGGTAGGCCTGAGAAGAGTGCGCCATGGAGGGGAGCCAATGTTGCCAAGCTTCTAACTGTCTGACTTGAATGTGGTATTTTATTGTAAGAGGATTTAAACAAGTATTGTCTATTTATAGACACCTAGGCATAGTTTTTGATTGTTGTGCTTGGTTCTATAATATCTTCATGATGTGTCTTGTGTGAGTGAAACACTAGAACAAACACCAAAACAAGCAAAAAAATGATTAAACACTTCAAAAACTACACTCTTAGGTGTTAAACTATCAATTCTCGTACGAGTTTCTATCATAGTCCATATAAGTCAGGATCATTATCACCAGTTTATCATATCAGAGATACCAAATACTCATATTAGATTGACCCATTACTCATACAAGACTGGGTCATTCTATTGTCTGACACTAATTGTCATATCAGACTTATGTGGTACTCATAATGAGAAATGTACATGCTCGTACAAGATCTCTACATTTAATATAAAAACTCTAAAAATTAATCAAATTTCTATCCAAGTTTTTATTCTATCATGTTGGTGTTGTCCGTATTTTATCAATTTTGTGTTCTCACAACATCACTACTCATTTTTCATTGACTGCAATATGTTGACAGTCTGACCCGCTTGTTGTTTCAAAGTCTAACTTTGCTGTGCTAGTCCAAGTGACTCATTCTTTTATCATCTTTGTCTTTATTGTCCTTATCCCAAGTTGTGAGAGAAGGTTCATTAACCTTGACTCAAGATCAGAGTCTTTTCTTCTCCCTTTCAGTTGGACATTATCTCTGTCTCTTAGGTCTTGGAGTTAGTCAACACTTTAGACATCACCTCATTGCTAATTAGATGAATCGACTGGTTAATGATGGTACAGACTAGGAGTTCTTTTAGAACACTCTACATGAAAGGAAAATGTTCTCCACTTATAGAAAACCCTTTGTTTGAGGAACAACTAAAAACTACACATGAGTCAGTTTTTCTCGGTAACAGACTACCAGAATCAACAATGTCTGGGGAAAAAAGTCATGATGCTGAAATTCTGCTAGAGTTTAATGATCCTAAAGACTTTGATGAAGAAGTTAACAAATGTATAAAAGACCAAGCATTCCTCAAAGTAATGAAGGTTATCATGAATAGAGACAAATAATAATACTTTTTAGAATTATGTCAACAAGGAGCCCAACTTCCCTCTCATTATAGAGTGGAAGATAGCATTGCTAAAGAGGAGGAAACTCCTAGGCCACTGTTAACCAAACAAATTCAATATTTACAAACAAAAATACAAACAATGAAATAGAAAAAGGAGAAATCAATGACAAAATTATCTATGGACACCATATGTCCATTTCCTTTCGATAAAGATTTGCACTTACCTGCATTTCCACGTGGAGTGGAAATCCCCAAATTTGACAAGTTTAGTAGTCATTACAACCCACAAGATTACATTTGGGATTTTTTTCCCTATGTACATATTTTATGCATGAGAAAACGTTTCTCATGCATCTCTTTCCCCGAAGCTTAGGTGGTCAAGCTATGGAGTGGTTTTCAAGGTTACCCACTGGGATCAAAACTTTTGATGAACTAATGAATATGTTTTTACAGAAATATTCATATAACATAAAACATCCCATGTCTATGATCGAATTATGTAGCATTCAACAATATACAGGAGAATCATTCTTGAATTTTCTTCAGCAATGGAGAAGAGTATTTTCTAGATATCTATGACTCATTCCTAAGTTTAAAAAGATGGATATATTTACCAACACATTACTCGAAGAGTATAATTATCCACTTCAGATGCAAGATCTCTCTATTTTTGATCAACTTGTGAAGAGTGTACTGAATATTGAAACTGTGCTTGTCAAGAAAGGTGAAATTTACCTTTCAAAAGAAATGAAATTTAATTCCAGTTCCAAATATAAGACTAAATACTGGAATAAGAATAAGCATGTAGTGAATGATGGGGTAGTCAATAATGTTTCTATCCAACCCAAACCAGAAATATTCAACTTGACAAGTGGCTGAAAAGCCCTAAAAGCTACTAAAAACACCATTAAGGTACCCTCCAAAGAGGTCAGTAACCTCATGAAAGAAAAACCTTGGGTTAAACGCAATAGGGACTTTGATCCTTTGGGTGAATCTTATGAATCAACCCTTAAGACTCTACTGGAAAACAAACTGATCACGTTGCCAGATAAATCCAAGCCATATGAACCAGAGATAAAACCAAAATGGTGGAGAGACAATGATTAATATGCATATTATATAAATAAGAGACATACAACATAAAACTACATGAGGTTAAAACATGAAATCCAAGACCTCATTGATATTGAGACAATTGCAGCTGCCAACCATGAAATGAACACTGATCATAAGGCATTTAAGAATCCCTTGCCTGAATATGAGAAATAAGAATCTTATAAATAGGGTGATAGAATTAATCACATGTGCAACACCCCACATGATAAGGTCATCCACATGATTGAACTAGTATCTCCTGAGTACTGTAACATTATTATTGTAATAAATGATAAGAAAGAGTCTAGACCAGCAAACATTGGGAAGCAAGTGCAAGCGAAACTCACCTTGGGAAAAGGAGGATCGTCCAACCCCTCCTCATCTCAAGATTAACCAAAAATATCCAAATAGTGGGTTCCAACCAAAAAACAACTAACCGTGTATGCATCCAAAGTGTCATAGTGTAAACAACTTGCTTCATCCCATGCTGCAGACTATAGCATCATAGAGAAATTGCAAAGAAAAAACACAAAAATTTTGATCTTTCAATTTCTCAAAATATCTCCGGCTCACAGACAGACCTTAGATAAAGCTTTGTCAACCTCCAATGTCCCTAAAGACTTGAATTTGGATCAGTTTCAATCTATGGTTGGTCATCTGACTTCACCACACTACTTTTCCTTTTCAACAGAAGACGATAAATCCCTGAGTCATCTGCATAATCTTCCTTTGCATATCAAAGTCATGGTTCATAAAAAATACATCAAACGAGTCTTGATAGATGGAGGCACAGGGTTGAACATCCGCACATACAAACTGATTGAACAATTAGGATTTTTAGAATATGCCATTGATCCAAAGAAGAAAATTACCATAAAGGCATATGATGAACAAGAGAGATCTTCAAAAGGTCTCGTAACTCTTCCCATCAAAGTGGGTCCCATGGAGAGGGATGTCACTTTCCAGGTATTAGATCTTCCACATGCTTACAAAATCTTGTTGGGAAGACCCTGGATTAATGAAATGCAAGTTATCTTATCCACCTACCATGAGTGCATCAAGTTTCCATTCAATGTTGTTAAAGTCAACATTCCTGCAAACACTAACTACACATGTAATTCACTGCATCAGGCAGCAAATACTCTTATACCACATAACATAGAGGCTTCAACTTCAGAGTCAACTAGTGACTTACTAAAATAAATGGACAAAAATTTGAAGATAAAGGATGCTGGTATGGGTGGATAGATAGTTGAACCCATACTATCAATCACATCTCTTCCCACATAACCTATGTCTTATGGGATACCTTCAGAAGAGATGAAAGCAACAACATTGTGAGAAATATATGACGGTGACTTTGTTAAATCCAACATACCATTAGAGGATGATAAAGAAGAACAAGTTGTTCTAGATTGGCTATATAAGGAGCCTGAAGACAATGAGATAAAACAAGGTGAAATATCCCCAGAAACATATGAAGTGGGGTATAAACTGGCTCAAATAATGGGTTATTCAGGAAAGGGACCCATTGGATGTAATCAAAATGGACTCCAGGAACTAGTATCTATTGAATTTTGATGACCTAGAGACACAACTGGTCTAGGATTCTTATCAAGGAAAGCACAAAGAGCCAAGAATTGTTTAGATAAAGAAAAGAGACAGCAGGTTCATCTAGATGAAGAAGAACAAAACACAATAGAACAAAGTATTGACTCCCCTACTTGCAAGTGGGATGATTCTAATAATGAAGATGGGTATCCTTTCCCTATTCCTCTAAATATCCCATCTCTTCTCTTCGAAGAACACACACCATAGGTCAACGCTACTGAAGAGATTTTTTTAGAGGAATTGCCAATGGCTTCTAATTAGTCATAGACCACTACATTTGAGAAAGATTCAGATACAGAAGAAGGGAATATATCCATAACATGTTTCTTAGAAAAATCTCATCCAAACTAGGGGCAACAAGTGGACTTCACTCATGTCCTAAATATGGTAGATTATGCTAAAACAGACTCTCATGAGTGTGAGTTTGATAACTTTTCAGAAGGGACTCAAGACAAGGAGGTGGATACTATACAATAGTACATAACTCAATTTGAGGTAGGTGAAGGTTTAGGGTCTAGGTATAATGAGTTAGATCCTCTAATCCCTGACATGGGATTTGAAAATGTCATTGGGGCTCTTATTGATTTAAACACATCTATACAAGGTGATGATTTAGGCCTTTATGTGATGGTCCAGGTTTATGATGAACATACAGTGAGTACCCTTGAACCTATTGTAAGGTATAAATTTGGATGGTCTTCTAAATAGAGTTTGCACAATAGAGATTTGCATATAAAAGAGAACCTATGCCATATTCAACCATTTACATTTAATTTTTATGATAAGGAATGTAAAGATTGAAAATACTTGCAAAGAATAATGGAGTAAAATACCTACCTCACATCATAGGAGATATGGAAATACCATTTTTATGAATCCTGTGTTGAGTTTATGGAAAATCTGAGACTGGATCTGGAACATAAACGCAGAGACAGACAAAACCCAAAAATATTTTTCCATTTTGACATAGTTCTAATTTTTACCCTCAAGTCAATGTCACCATTGACTTAGAATTTCTGATTTGGACCTAGGGAAGAATTGACCTAAAAATTCTACGACAGGAAATCTATTTTTGGATCCCAAAATTTTTCTGAAAAGGGTATCCGAATCTGCACTCCGATCCGCTGTTCTAAACATGTATCTCCCGAAATAGCACCTGCAAATATCTAAAAAAGAGGGGTTTTGGGGTGGCTATATAGGGTTTTGCCTTAGTCAAACCCCCATTTTTCTGATCTCCACCTCCACAAATAGCTGAATATAGTAGAATGTATGTGTGTGTGTTTCCCTTGAAAAGACCTTTGAATGTGTAATGTCAAGATATGATCCTCTAGATTAAAACCCTAACAAGAATTGAAAATGAGAAAGAAATGCATAGATTTAAATATGAGAAAGAAAGAATACCAAGCCCCCAAGGCTAAAGTATTCCTACCAAACTCACAATCCATAGTTTCTACTACATGATAGTATCTTTTGAATGCTTGAATGTTGAAAATGGTGGATCCAAGAAGAGGGAAGGAAGGAAGGAAGAAATCTCTCTTGATCCAAAGAAGATCCACAATAGCTTATCCACAAATATGATTGTATCTATCAATATATCATCATATCTTGTCCTTCTATATCATCCTCTTTCTTTCTTGCATCATCATCATGCCATAACTGTAATTGCATCATATCATCTTACAATTTTCTGTCATGAAGAAATGAAGGCAAAAGAAAGTGTTTATATAGAGATCTCAATATAGACCTCCTAGGGCAATGCAAGGGAACAAAATTCAAATTTCACCTTAAATTATGGTCCAATTAAAATCACCAACCAAGGAGGGGATGTATTAATTTGAATATCAGGGAAAACACTTCCACATCCAGACTCGAGGACCTATTTTAGAACCTTGATAAGCTCTAGATTTGAAAGTAGGGACCAACACCTGACAGAGGTCAAGGTTGACCTCGACCTTGAACTAGGTCAAGGATGACCTCAAACTTGACCTAGGTAAAGGTTGAAGTCAATTCAGACCTAGGTCAAAATTGACTTCAACCCTGACCTAAGGTTTTAGGCAGGTCTCCTTGGGAAATCTACATGATTCCCAGGTCAGCCAGGGACCTAGGAAGGTGAGAAAACACACCAGAATGATGTATAGAGGCACATAGGCCATAGAGAAGGTATAATGGAGATTAGGAGAGCTAGTACATAGGTTCTACCTAAAAATAAATCCAAAAAGAGGGAAATTAAGGAGGATCCATAGGATCCTAACCCTAGTTTCACCTAGAAATACAGAATCAAGTGCATATGCATCCTAAATGCAAATATAATATGTAAGCATACTAAAAGAGGGTTCTAAACATACCAAAATGGAATTGATTCCATTTTAAGATGATAAATTTATCTCCCACTTTATATTATATATGACACTATGTGAAAAATGCAAGCTAAAGTAAGAGAACATCATAAAGTAAAAAGGATATAGCCAAGTCCTCAATGTGGAGATCCTGCAAGAAACTGTTAGTACCTGCAACCTACAAAACACAAGGTTAATGAAAATCCATAGAGTACTAAGCCTTACTAATATTATTTTTATAAGTTCATAGAGCCCCTTATGCCCCCTTTTTCGGCTTACTAATTCTGAAAGGTGAAACAGGGTGATAAGGTTAGATCTATACACTGAATATGCAGTTTATTGAAAATTCTTTTCCTAAACTATTTAGGAGGATTCAAAATATTCCTAAACCAATTCAAGAGGTTAAGTATCTTAATCATGATTCCAACGCCACTAATGACACTAAAAATGGAGCTACCTAACTCAAGTTATGATGGAAAGAGTGAATGTCTATCTAAATGCATGTAAAGGGAAATTTGAATTTAACCTAGGTAAATTCAAATAAAACCCTAATAAAACCCTAATTTTCAGCTATAAATAAGATGAGGAAACACTTACCTTCTCATTCTTACCATCTTCAAAGCTTGGAAAAAGAAGCAGAATGTCGAAGAGAGAAGAACTTCGAGTGAGTCGCATGGAGGTCTTGAGAGAGCGTCTGGCCAGCGGACAACCACTACCTAAGGTAGGTTCCCTGTTTTGATATTTGTAATTGAAAAATTCTTTTTTTTATAGGGGAGGTCGACCTTGACCAAAAAAGGTCAACCCTAACCTATTTATGTTGACCTTGACTCTTTAAGGTCGACCATAACTAGGAAGGTCCAATCCTTTCTGGGATAAGGTTGACCCTAACCCAAAAAGGTCAACCTTGACCCAACAAGGTTGACCTTGACCATGTCAATTTGGTATTGTAGTTGTTTGATGATGGAGTACTGATATGATACTATTTGTGCTGATAGGATCTTGTCCATCTCCGAGGGAACCCCTTTAGAGGGTTGTTAATTACTATCAAAGAGAACTTGTCTGAGTTACAACAAGATGCGATACACCTATTGAGAGATGTGGGATTGTACTGGGTAGCAGTCCTACCATAGATGAGGTTCTATTGATCCATGATATTAGCTATGATAGAGAGGTGGGATGAGGACACTTGTTCCTTCCATCTGCCATCAGGTGAGATCATGATCACACTGGAGGATGTATATAGGATCCTATGACTTCCAGTCTAAGGCGAGCATGTTAGACTGAGAGTGTAGTGGGGTCCTCCCAAGGTTTTTTAAGATGGGGAGTATTGTCTGGGATGAGTACCACAGATGAGGACCTGATTAGATTAGATCACTTTATCAGCCATACTAGTAGCCCCAACACCCTTGGTATGGAGAGTGATGCTATGTATACTATCTTTGGTTGTAATACCCAACACAAAGGATACAATATTCTTAGCACCATTCACCCATCTCCTACATAGGATGGAGAGTGAAAAGATTATTTTCTCATGGGGCCGCAACATGTTAGCCCATCTTTATCATGAGTTGAGTCGGTTAGTGAGATTTCGGTTGGAGAGTCTTACAGTATGCACCTTGCTATAGGTTTGGATGTTTGAGCATTACACATATACATGACCATAGGGTGTTTCAGTGTTGGTAGATGCAAGCACATCAAGAGATTTTGCATATCCACTAGAAGATGTTTGGAAGTATAGGGATATCCTCTTTTGGAGGGTACACTTTGACTGTATACTAGGTATTGATGTGATATAGAGACCATACTATCAGATGACCAAATGGACAGATACTCGACACCAGCTGAGACACTACTAGTAACACAAGATACTAGAGGTTCCTACCAATCATGCAGTGATGCTATATTAATATGATAGAGTGATGAGGTAGTTTGGTCTGACACAGGAGGTTCCCCAGATAGTACCTTAGTATGTGTATCTAAAAAGGTACTACCAGAGACCTGGTGCCGTAAACTGACCCACAATAGTAGATATTATAGGTAATGAGATAGATGAGACTGAGGATATAGAGGTAGCTCCAAATGTATCCTATTCATGTGTCAATAGAGACTATATCATATATTGAATTCTATAAGGGACCCACCCCATCTTCCCTAATGACCACCCCATAGGTGATCCAAGTCCATTGGAGAGGACCCACCGAGGTGGTGACATACCAACGGAGTATGAGGAGGATCAGAGAGACAAGGAGTATCTTATCTCTGAGGGAGATCCTATGGAGGAAGAGAGAATAGAGGAGAGAGAAGATGAGAGAGCATAGGAGATTCCCCCAAGTAGTAGTACAGGTGCAGATGATTAGGTGATCTGTGTTGTACCATTGAGATCATGATGGCCTCCCCATGCGCAGATAGAGACACACTGCCTAGAACTAGACATAGTGAGCAGGGAGAGGGTAGTCACTCCATTCCCCCACCATTTACATCCTTTGGTGACACCTAGGAGGGAGATCTAGGTATGGTATATATAATTTATTAGGATATTTTAAGTAAATGTTTTCTTAGAAGAAGTACTAAAAGATATATATGTTTGAATTCTGCAGCTAGCATAGTGGAGTGGAGGAGATTTGCATCTGAGGTCCTGAAGGATACATGTATATCCTACCAACTACCAACTAGTGAGTGAGAGTCCCTTATTAGATAGAGGGATCCTGAAAGACATGCAGATATTTTTGCATGCGTCCAGCGAGAACTGAGGTTATGTAAAGAGAGAGAGGAGAAATTGATAGCTGATCTATAGAGAGATCAGGAGCATAACTATGAGATGATCATATCGAGGATCCGTACATAGACTACCATTTTGAGATCCTCAACTTCACACCACAGATCAGAGAGAGCCAGGAGCCACTGACCCTCAAAGCATAGAGATAGAGATTGATAGACATGGCACATGTGCCATATATGTACCAAACTCAAAGAAGTTTGTATATTTGAAATTTTTTGTTTTCCCAGTTAGTTATATGATTGATTACTTGTACTTTTCATCAATACACAAAAAATTAACATAAAGAAAGAATGAAATTATGTATGAATGCATTCGAATTACATAACCTATAAAACAAACCTAACTATTCTATAAGGAATACATAAAGAAAGAATGATGTATTTAAGGATAATAACATTTAAGATGCATAATATTAATAGGTTCCTTAAGAGGGACACCATTCATATCAAAAATATTATAAGCACCTGAAGTAAAATCCTCAATTACTATGAAAGGTCCAAGCCAATAAGGTCTAAACTTCCCTTTTTCACCGAGTACAAAATTCACTTTCATTTGATTTTCATATAGGACTAAATCACCTACCAAGAATGACCGTTCAATCATCTTATGATTATACTATTTCTAAAGTGATTTATGATAAGCCTTAAAATGTTCAAAAGCATTTATCCGTTGTTCATCCAACATTTCTAATTCTTGTAATCGTTATTCCCGGAAAGTATCCTTGTCAATTATCCCATGAAATGAAACATGCAAAGAAGGTATTTCTAATTCTAAGGGCATAATAGCATCAGTAGCATAAAAAATATTATAAGGAGAAGTACCCATGGCCGTACAGACACTAGTCCTATAAGCCCATGAAGCATAAGAAAGTTGGGTATGCCAATATTTCTCATGCTTGTTAACCATTTTTCTTAAGATTTGTTCAATAAATTTATTCGATGCTTCGACTTAACCATTAGATTGAGGGTAGTAAGGAGTAGAAAATTTATGTTGAATACAATATTTCTCCAAGAATTTTGTGACTTCTTTATTCTTGAAAGGAGTGTCGTTATCCAAAACTATCATTGAAGAAATACCAAATCGTGCTATAATATGATTAAGGATAAAATCACAAATAACATCCACAGTAGTAGAACGGAGAGGAATATCTTCCACCCACTTCGTAAAGTAATATGTAGCCATCAGGATGTATGTATATCCTTGAGAAGAAGCTGGTGAGATTTTTCCAATAAGATCAAAACCCCAAATACTAAAAGGCCATGGAGCAACTTGTTTATGAAGTTCACGAGAAGGAGCATGAATTAAAT
The DNA here is from genome assembly GCA_018584345.1 of Thuja plicata. NCBI lineage: Eukaryota > Viridiplantae > Streptophyta > Pinopsida > Cupressales > Cupressaceae > Thuja > Thuja plicata. Next base: position 2,234,685 of record MU225653.1, on the reverse strand, counting down.
TACCATGTTGCTAACACTGAGGACACTTCTTAACAAATGTAAAAAAATCTTGTTCCATTGTTTTCCAATAGTATCCTATTGTAATAATTTTATTAACTAAATATTTCCCACCAAAAAATCCTCAACAAGAACCAGAATGAGCTTCTACTAAAGCTATCAAAATTTTGGTTCTACCAAGACATCTTAATAGAAAACCATTATAAGAATGTTTTGTAAAGTGTATCTCCCAAAATTATATAACATGCTGCAAGCTTCCTAATAAGATTATGCATGTTCCTTGTTTCCAATTCCAGAAAGGTATTATCTTTCAAAAAATGAAAGATATGTGTATACCATTCATCCAAATGCAAGTTAAAATAATCAGTAGTAACCTTATTATAAATTGCAGGGTGTTTAAGAGTGTGTATAGTAAATTGAAAGTCTTTGACATTATTCTCAAGACAAACCAAGGAAGCTGTGCTTGCCATGGCGTCTGTGTGTCGATTATCTTTCCTAGGTAAAGTATGAGTCGTATAAGAAGAAAATTGTGAAAGAATATCAAGAGCCAAATCTTTATCTTGCGTCATTTTATCATTCTTATTCTGATAACCTCCTTTGATTTGTTCAACAATCAATTGTGAATCCCCATAGATTTCCAAGTTTTTAATATGAAGGGATGAAGCTGCCTGTAATCCAGCTATAAGAGCTTCATACTCCACAATATTGTTGGTACAAGGAAAGGTTAATTTATATGACATAGGGATCAATTTCTTTGTAGGAGGGACCAAGATAATGCCTAGACCAGAACCTTTCTTACATCTAGAACCATCAAAATATAATTCCCAAACATCTTCCTGCTTAATAGCTAAAATGTTCTCATTAGGAAATTCTATTGAGGTAACACTCATATCAGAATGAGGACAAGGAGCTTTAGCTAAATAATCAGTTAAATCTTGTCCTTTGATTGAATTTTGAAGAATGAAATTAAGATCAAATTCCTTAAGTAACATTACCCATTTTGCCAAACGGCCAGATAGATCAGTTTTTGAGAAAAGGTGTTTTAAAGGATCAAATTTAACAATCACATTGACCTCAACATTCAAAAGGTAATGCCTAAGTTTTAGAAAAGCATAAACTAAAGTTAATAATTATCTTTCCAAATTGTTATATCTTGTTTCGTAATCAAGTAAGGTCTGACTAATGTAGTACACTGGTCTTTCCTTACCTTCGCTATCATGTTGAGCCAAAAATGCACTCACAGCATGAGAAGTAGAGGAAGTATATAGATAGAAGGGTTTATTTAATTGAACAGGTTGTAGAATAGGAGGATTAGAAAGATACTCCTTAAATTTCGCAAAGGATTGTTTACATTCCTGGTTCCAAGAAAAAGTGTCTTTTCTTAGCAAGGAGGTGAAAGGAACAGTTCTATCGGCTAAGTTAGAAACAAAGAAACAAATAGCTTGTATTTTTCCTTGTAAACTGTGTAATTGATAAATATTCTTAGGAGGAGGCATGTTAACAATAGCATCAATTTTTTCAATATCGATCTCTATGCCTCGTTTAGAGATTATAAATCCTAATAATTTATCAGAATCAAATCCAAAAGCACATTTCTTAGGATTCAATCTCATATTATAACTCCTAATTATTTCAAATATTTACCTTAGAATAAACACATGATCCTCTCTTTGTATAGATTTTGCCAAGATGTCATCTACATAATCTTCCAGAATCTTATGAATGTAATCATGAAAAATCAAGGTCATAGCACGTTGATAAGTTGCTCCCGCGTTTCTTAATCCAAAGGGCATCATGACCCCAAAAAATGTTCCCCAAGGTGTTATAAATGCGGTCTTAAGTTGACCTTCAATAGGAATAAAGATTTTATTATAACCCAAAAAACCATCCATAAAAGATAATAAAGCATGACCCGCTGTCGAATCCACAATCATATCAATATTAGGTAACGAGAAATCATCATTTAAGGATGCCTTATTTAAATCTCAAAAATCAGTGCACGTCCTTATCTTATTTTCTCCTTTAGAAATAGACACAATATTAGGAATCCATTAAGAGTAATCAATAGAGCGGATGAACCCAACACCTAATAATTTTTCAATTTTAGTTTTAACTAACAAGGCAATGCCTGGATTCATCTTTCATATTTTTTGTTTCACCGGTTTAACATTAGGTTTGAGAACAATATTGTGAGTAATAATCTTAGGATCTATATGCGACATATATCAATATGTCCAAGAAAATATATCTTTATATTCAAGTAAGAGGGAAACCAACTGATCATGTTCATCTTGATTCAAATATTTCCCAATTTTGCTCATTTTTTTAGAGTCATTCACATCTACTTGAACTTCAATAGTCTCAGTTATTAATAAATTACTTTGCATGGAAGAATGCATTGGAAAAGGAGAAATATCATGTTCATCATGTTCTCCAAAATAGGCTTCATTACTTAGACAATAAGGCTTTCTTATTTTATGATGAAACATAGGTAGATCTTGATAAGCCCCTAAAAAATTGACTAGGGCTTCATCCTTAGGAAAAATATCCAAACTAGGTCTTTGATCCATGTCAAGGAGAAGTGAATTAACCAACTTCAAATCTCCACCATAGATATGATTGACATTAAGAGGAAAAGTTGATGGTTTCTTATAAGGATTGAATCCTAACCCATAAGTATAATCATAAACTTCATTGTCCAAGGGTACTTGTATACCTTGTTCATATTTACCACATCCTTTCCATTGAATCTTGATTTCCTAAGTAGATGATAACTGGAACCATATCTATCGGCCATAGCCAATTGAGTTAAAGGAGCGACATATGTCACAATGTCATAGAAATATGGTTTTATTGTCTCAATTGTTTTTGTAAGTGAAGCAGCAAAAAAGTTACTTCTTAATTCCTCAGAAAGTGGAGAAGGAATAAAAACTTGTTTTTCAAACCCACTTTGTTCTTTCATAAACTCTAAATCAAAAACTTTATATTATCCCATAAAAGAAGGATTAAAATCCAATGTTCCCCAATCATCTCCCATCAAAGAAGAAGGTGGATTTTCAACTTGTTAACTTCAGGTGGTTGCTCAGGTTCTTTACTTGGTTGTATAGGTTCAAGAACCTTAGCATATTCCACATTTAGGAAAGGATTCGACACATCATCTGTATGTAGTGTATACATCAGATTGTTATAAATGAACCTAACCTTAAGATGAAGAGTAGAAGGAATCACATGCATAGTATGTAACCAAGGTCTTCCTAACAAAAGGTTATAATTGAGAGGCCCAAGCATAACATGAATAGGTATGTTAAGAAGAATTGGACCAACCTTAATAGGTAGCTTAATAATACCCAAATTTGTCTTTGCAATGTTATGAAATCCATGAATAGGGATATTATCCAGTTGAATGGTTGTAATATCGGCCTTAATTTACTTAAGCATATCCATACTACAAACATTAAGCCCAGATCCATTGTCAATTAATGTTCTATGAATGATACTCTGATTGATAGAAACAACAACCATAAGAGCATCATATTTATTTTGCACCTCAACAGAAGGTAAATCATCATCAGTAAACACTATAGGAGGTACAGAAGGCATAGTATACATGAAATCCAAAAATGAATTAATATTATCTTGATTAGGAGGCAGAGTAGGAAGAGTAGATAAAGCTTTTTGTAATGCCTCATGATATGTAGGAGAAGTTTGATGTAATTCCCATAAAGATATCTTAGCTAGAGTAGCGCGTAATTTATTAACTAAGTCATACTCTTTAAAGGAAGAAGGTAACCTAGGTGCTTGAGGAAGCACAGGTAATGGATATAATCTCTCCCTAATGTGATAATGGATATAATCTCTCCCTTTAACAACAATTCCAAACAAATATTTGACAATAATTCCAAACAATCCTTTCTATCCATAATATACTCCTTGAATTTCCCAATCCATCAGCAATATAACAATTCTGGTTCTTGGAGTAGATAATTACCTTGCTATGTACCGATGTATCTTTGAATTCCATCTCTTTGCTTGCATCAACATGAATGATATTCTGATAGTATGTAGGCTGATGCAACCTTCTAGTCATCTTACTGACCAGTAGACAAGGGTCTGACCCCTAGTCTTTTTCTCAAGTACTAAAATGCATCCTTGGGCAATGGCTTGGTGAAGATATAAACCAATTGTTCCTTTGATTGCACATACTCAACTATCACCTTATTTTCTTGAACTTGTTCTCTCAAATAATGATACTTGATAGCAATATGTTGTGTTTTAGCATGCATGACTGGATTCTTGGAAATGTTTATTGCACTTGTATTGTCACAATGGATAATTACTAGTTCAATAATTTTCATATGCATACCTTCCAGTAACTGTTTGATCCATGAAATATTTGAGCATTTTGCAGCAGCAACAACATACTCTGCTTCTATAGTAGACTGAGAGATGCATCCTTGCTTCTTCCTGATCCATGTGACAAGTCTGTCACCCATAAAGAATTCTCCTCCAGTTGTTCTCTTTTGGTCTTCAATATTTCCAACCCAATTAGCATCGGTAAAGACCTTAAGTTCTAATTTCCCTTCTCTTCTATACCATAAGCCATATTCCTTAGTATTCTTTAGATATCTTAGGATTCTTTTCACATTGGTCATATGTGATTCCCTTGGATTAGCAAAAAATCTTACAACTATTCCTACTGCATGTGCAATATCTAGTCTAGTATGTACAAAATACATGAGTTTACCAATCGTTGATCTATACAAAGTCTGATTTACCTAAATTGACTTTTCCTCCTTTGTTAGTTTGCATCCAGTTGCCATCGGTGTTCCAACTAGCTTGGAATCTTCCATTTTGAATATTTTTAGAACTTCCTTTGATGTATTTGGATTGTGTAATGAAAATGCCTTCATCTTGTTGCATGATCTACAGACCAAGAAAGAACTTGATCTCTCAAAACATAGACATCTCAAACTCTTTGCTCATTTCATTTACAAATGATTTTCATAGCATATCATTGCCTCCAAATATGATATCATCAATAAATATTGCAACAATCAGAATTTTAGCATCAGTATCTTCCTTCAAATAAAGATTACTGTTTTCACTAGTTCTTACAAATCCAATACTTATGAGATAGGAATGAAGTCTTCCATACTATGCTCTAGGTGCTTGTTTCAATCCATACAAGGCTTTGTGTAGTCTACATACCATGTTCCTATTGTCTAGATCAACAAACCCTTCTGGTTGCTCAATGTATACCTCTTCCTCAAGTATTCCATTTAGGAATGCAAACTTGACATCCATTTGGTATACCTTGAATCCTTTAAATGCAGCATAAGCAAGTAATATTATCACTCCTTCTAGCCTAGCAAGGGGTGCAAAGGTTTCTCCATATTCAATCCCTTCTTCTTGTGCATACCGCTTGCATACTAGTCTTGCTTTGTTTTTGGTGACGTCTCCATTCTCATTTAGTTTATTTCTAAATATCCATTTTTTACCAATGAAATTCTTCTCATCTGGTCTTAGTACAAGTGTCCATATCTTTTTTTTCTCAATCTTCTCAATTTATTCATTCATACTGCTAATCCATTTTTCATTATCAAGTGTAGCATTGACAGATTTTGTCTCAAAATCACAAATTAGACATATTTTATTTAGTGACTTATTTCTGGTTCTGATACCAGCCTTCTTGTCTCCAATGATCTAGTTCTGAGGATGGTTCCTTCTAACATATCTGGAAAGTACAGGTTCAATTATTTGTCTATCATCTTGATCATAATTGTATCCTTCATTCTAATCTCCATCACTTGGTACATCATCTTGAGAAATATCCTGATTTTTGGTATTTGCATCCCGATGCTTGGGTGCAATAATTTGTTGCTTGGGAGCTATACATTATTGCTTGGGTAGAGTGTCAAGTTCTTCATTGTAAATAAACCTGGTGTAGTCTTCTAGTTCTTTTGTTCTTTCCTTTTCATTCTTCTCTACAAATTCATCTATCTTTACATTTGCACTTTCAACAATTTTGTTAGGGGTTTTATTGAGACATTTATAAGCCTTTCTCTTGGTGGAATACCCTAGAAATATTCCTTCATCACTTTTGGAGTCAACATTTCCATTTCTATCATGTTTTAAGATATAACATTGACTACCAAAGGTCTTGAAGTAACTTACATTAGGTGTGTAACCATACCATAGCTCATAGGGTGTCTTCTTGGTGTCTTTCTTCAATTGTACTCCGTTCAACGTGTAAACAATAGTACTGACAACTTCCCTCCAGAAGATTTGGGTGATGCCTTTCTCTATCATCAATTTCCTTGCATAGTCAACAATGGATATGTTCCTTCTTTCAACAATTCCATTTTGTTGTGGTGTTCTCAGTGCAAAGACCCATCTTTTGATTCCATGCTCATTGTAAAAGTTAGATAATTCATCTAAAACAAATTTCCCTCCTCTATCTAATCTTAAGCATTTCAATTCTTTACCACTTCATTTTTCTACCATTGCTTTGTACCATTTAAACATCTTAAATGCTTCTGATTTATCTTTTAGAAACATAACTATCATCATTCTAGAGTAATCATCAACAAAGAGAATAAAATATCTATCACCATAGTAACTCTTTGTCCTCATGAGTCTACATAGATCAATATGGACTAATTCTAGAATGGCATCAAATGTATGGGTTTTTCTTTTGAAACTAGACTTTGTCATCTTACATTTTTGACAATTTTTGCACATGATATTGTCAGGCTTAGTCATCATCGGTAAGCCTCTTACATTTCTCTTTTTTCTTATCTGAATCATGTTGTTAAATTTTACGTGACACAGTCTTTTGTGCCACAACCATAAGTCTTCATTTCTAGCCATTAAGCAAGTGGTGTCAGTATCATTCAGATAGAATAAGTTACCTTTTGTCTGCTCACCGGTGCCAATCAACCTTTCTGATTCATTGAAGATCTTTGCCTTCTTATTTTCAAATGCTACTCTCTAACCTGAATTATTCAACTAAGAAACACTCAATAGATCATAATTCAATCCTTTCACCCAATAAGAATTTTCACATTTTATTAGGTTGTTCAACATTATGGTTCCTCTACCTTCAACTGGACAAGGTGTATCATTACCCATTCTTATTGAACCACCATTATAGTTTTCAAAAGTCTCAAAATTTTGTTTTTCGTCGGTCATATGGTGAGTGCAGCCACTACCTATGATCCATACATCATTTTAACTAAATTTAGATATGAGTGCAGTTTCTACATACCTTTCTTCATCTTCATCTAAATCATCTTTTACTGCCACAAACACCATCTCGATGTCTTCATCAGATTCGGTGTCACTATCCTCATCTTTTCATTTAGCTAGGTAACTGGCCTTCTTTCCTTTGTCCTTGTAGTCTCGAGTATCTCTTCTTTCTGATTATTAGTTGCTTCTATAATCTTGGATATCACCTCTATCAAACTTCTTTTCAAATGACCTATCATTACTTCTGTCATCTTTTCTCTTGTTAGGACATCTTGCAAGAAAGTATCCAATCTCTTTACAATTAAAACATGCAAGTGGTAATTTACCTTTGTATTTGCCTTTTCCTCTCTACATTCTTCTAGCCATAGGTGCTTCAATTTCATCAAGATCTTTGTCTTCACTTTCACTATCACTATATTTTCTCATAGTGTGTTTATGAATTGAGTTACTTATTCTCAAAGAAGATTTGAATGCAGACTCTATGTTTGGTAAGACACTATTATCAAAGTTATTCATCTCAAATGAAATTAGTCTTCCAATCAAACTATCTAGAGTAACATTTTTATTTTCTACTACTCTCATTTCTTGTATGGCAGATACTCTAATAGCATAAGAAGGTAGTAAGGTTCTTAGAATTCTACTTACCACTGTCTCTTCTTCTAGTACACCTCCAACTCCTCGGATAGCATTGACTACCTCTTTGATTCTTGTGCTGGACTATGTGATGTTTTCACCTTCTTTCATTTTGAGATCATTAAAATTTCCTCTAAGGCTCTCTGCCTTGGCTCTTAGAACATTTTTATCACCACCATGTACAAGATTCAATTTATCCCACATCTTCTTTGCAGTTGTGCATGCTTTGACATCTTCAAATTCAACATCGAAGAGTGAGGAAGAAAGTTCTATTATCATGAAATTGTGCTCATTCTTCTCTCTCATTTGTTCAATTGTGAGTGCTCCTATGGGAAACACATATTCAGTATCTAAGTATTGAGTAACATCATTTCCAATACCTCATAAGTGGAGTCTTATCATGTTTTTCCATGAAGCAAAGTTGTCTTTGTTCAACTTGGGCACATCTCGTCTGTTCATCTTGTGATATTTATCTTGAGCTGTTAAACTCCCTTTCTAAGAACACAAGCTCTGATACCAATTGTTAGTAATAGCTGAGAGGAGGGGGGGTGAATCAGTAGCCTCAAAAATTAATCCTTAAATCAACCCTTCAAACTTAGTACCATAAAATTATACCTCTAGTTATCTTTAGTCCTACAAGATAAATGCCTTGAAATACTTATATCAAATTACTACTTGTCAGAATGCTTTGTAAAACCTTCTTCTATATATTTACTGATAAGCAGTCTTTCTATTTACCGAAATACAGTAAATAACTAGTGTATACGGATCAATCCAGATTTACTTATGTGAAATGCAAAACAATAAAGTAATGACTCATAAACACATGACACATGAATTTTTAACATGAAAACCCTATTAAGGGAAAAACTATTGGGACAGATACCCCAAATTTTCACTCTTCTGAAGTGAGCTTGATGAAGAACCAACTCTGTTAAAGGTTACAAACACACTGTTAGGTGTGACCTTGTTAGAGAATTTAAATGAGTAGTTTGTCACTTAGTATCTGACATCTAATTCTACCATCCTTGATCAAACACTCACTTGGCCTGTCAATAGGTATCAGGCATATCCAATGCTACTTTGTATGATCAAAATTTTTGATACTCCTTGGGATATATCTCATTTCCAAAAGACTTTTAAGTCCTTCTCAGTTAAGAGACTTGATGCTTCAATGGTTAAACTAAAACTGTAAATTGATCTATTCACATATACAACTTGAATTGCAGATTTTTAGATCTATTGTAAGTGCATTACCTATCTGATCAATGTTATCAATTCAATTCCTTTGCTCCACACTGTTCTTCTATGTGATGTTGTATCACTGTTCGTCGGTGTCTACAAGATTTAGCTCTTTCCTCAGCTTGATTGATCAGGTATGAATGAAGACTTTCTTCTCCTTCAAAATCTCTTCAGAATCTATTCTCTTGTCACTCCCCTTATTCATATTGAAAAAGATTGTCTCTTATATAGATATGATTTCACTATTTTATGACTTTCTTGATCTTGGCGTGATCCACAATTCTCTCCAATTAGATTTAAAGCAAAAATCCTAATTTATCTCATAGAGATATTCTTGCCAACTGGACAAAGCAACTTTAAATCCTTTACTTATCTTCGGCTTTATCTTGTCAATTAAAACAATGATAAGTACCAGTTAAGTTTATATTTAGCTCTTTGACAGCTAAGCATTTTTTCATTTCTAAACTCTTTGTTCTATCGGTCAATACTTTAGTTAGTCATCGGTGACAACTGACTGTTCTTTCAGTGTGACTTCAGTTGTCTTTGGGATCTCCGTCCGTCAACAAATACTACAATTCTGTTCATCAGGTTACACTATTCTTTGCTCGTCGGGAAACACCGTGACTTTTCTCATCGGTAACGTTGTGCATTTGCTCATTGGATAACACTGTGACTTTTCTCTCATTGGTTTACTCTATCCATTGGTGTATATATTCACTTTGTGAATACTTGACTTGTATGCATTACTGATAGCATAGCCTTTGATTCATTGGTTCTTTAGAGTCTTTAGAAATATGTACATGACCATAGAGATTATATCAAGTTGACATCAATGAAAATACAATACATTAACTGATTTAATGTCTTGCATTAACTTTCTGTGTCTCTATGATCATCAACTTAACATCTTAAAAAATTTAATCAGTTATAGTTCATCATTATCACATTAGGGAGAGATTATATCCATCACATTATCTAAAGGGAGATGTGACCAGAAAGGGAGAGTAAATACAAAGGGAGAGATTGCTGACAAGAGAGAAAAGAGACATCAAAAGAAAAGTGAACAGTCAAAGGGAGAGAGTTTAACACTGGAAAAGAACAAATCACATCAGAGGGAGAAGATTCTACATCTATCTAGTGAAGGGATTGAAGACAGAAAGAGAGCTGCAAGAATAAAATCTAAACTCACATAAGCTTACCGAGGACTAGATATTTGAATTGGTTATAATACATAAGATTGGTAGTTTGATGAACTTCAACTATTATATTTCATATTGTATTAGTGATAATATAGTGTGATAATGTAGTTTGTTTCCATCAATGCCAAAGGGAGAGATTGATGAACTATAACTGATTAAATGTCTGAAGATATTAAGTTGATGATCACAGAGACACATAAAGTTACTGCAAGACATTAAATCAGTTAATGTATTGTATTTTCATTGATATCAACTTGATATAATCTCTATGGTCATGTACATATTGCTAAAGAATTAAAATAACCAATGAATCAAAGGCTATGCTATCAGTAATGCATATAAGTCAAGTATTCACAAAGAGACTTTATACACCAATGGAGTGCACACCAACAGACATAGTAAACCAATGAGAGAAAAGTTACAGTGTTACCCGATGAGAAAATACACAACATTACCGATGAGAAAATTCACATTTTTGCCTGACAAGAAAAGAATAGTGTAACCTAGTGGACAGAATTGCAGTATTTCCCGACGGACTGAGATCTTGAAGAAAACTGAAGTCACACCGATGGAACAGTCAATTACACTAAAAACTAATTGAAGTATTGACCAACAGAAAAAAGAGTTCAGAAATGACAAAATGCTTAGATGTCAAAGAGCTAAATATAGACTTAACTGGTACTTATCATTTTTTTAATCGACAAGATAAAGTCAGAGATAAGTAAAGGATTTAAAGTTGCTTTGCCCAGTTGGCAAGAAGATCTCTACGAGATAAATCATGAGTTTTTTTTAAAATCTAATTGGAAAGAATTGTGGATCACACCAAGATCAAGAAAGTCATGAAATGGTGAAATCATGTCTATATAAGAGACAAGCTTATTCAATATGAATAAGGGGAGTGACAAGAGAATAGATGCTGAAGAGATTATGAAGGAGAAGAAAGTCTTCATTTAGACCTGATCAATCAAGCTGAGGAAAGAGATAAATTTTGTAGACACTAACGAACAGTGATACATTATCATAGAGTAGAATAGTGTGGAGAAAAGCTATTGAATTGATAACATTGATCAGAAAGGTAATGCACTTACAATAGATTTGAAAATATGCAATTCAAGTTGTATATGTGAACATATCAATTTATTGTTTTAGTTTAACCATTGAAGCATTAAGTCTCTTAATCGAGCAAGACTTAAAAGTCTTTTGTAATTGAGATACATCCCAAGGAGTATAAAAAATTTTGATCATACAAAGTAGCATTGGATATGCCCAATACCTATTGACAGGCCAAGTGAGTGTTTGATCAAAGATGGTAGCATTAGATGCCAGATACTAAGTGAAAAACTATTCATTTAAATCCTCTAACAAGGTCACACCTAACAGTGTGTTTGTAACATTTAACAGGGTTGGATTTTCATCGAGCTCACTTTAGAAAATTGAAAATTTGGGGTACCAATCTGAGTGGTTTTTCCCTTAACAGGGTTTCTGTTGAGCGTTGTTTTGACACAAGACAAATTGCTAGGATCTCAAGATTCGATTTCCTCTCTTGAAAGAATAACAAAGTTATTCCCAAGGTTCTCCGGAGTCGGGTCACAACCTTCTTGGTTACTCAGTTGAAGATAAATGTGATTGTTCATGAGGAGGCCTTTGCTGGTATGTTCAAGACATCAAACTGCAAAACACTTTTAGTTCTTTTTGGTATTTTCCATTTTAACAAGTATAGGTGTTGTAAATAAAATGCAATTTTGTATTTTCAAGATGGTGATTTTTAGAGTTTTAAGAAAAAATTTAAAGAGATGAAGGTAACAAGAAATAAAGTAAATTGTGAGAAAAAGTGAAAATGTAAGGACATAAACCACTGTAAACCCTTCCTTGCAAATTGAATTTTGGAGAGATTTGGAACAACCCACGAAGAATGAATTAGACCACGTTACAATTCACTACTCCACAGATGCAAGTGTTTAGAGAAAAGATATATTTCACTCGTATGAGATATTCAAAATCTATCCAATCGTGAAGCCACCAAGATGTGCACACCCACGAGATAGATTTATCATCAAGCCCAAAGATAGCATCCTCCACACATTCATTACAGCAAGGTAGATATACAACAAAAAACTCCAACTAGAAGTAGCATGAATTTGAAACACAATAATACAAAGAGCTCTCTGAAAATAAAGAATTATGCATGCATACATTCAATAAATTCACATACATAGCAGTAATTCACACACCATGAATGAAGCACACAATGTAGATCTTTATCATATTAAGAAGTTGGCCCTTTACATTGCTTTTTGATTACAATATATAGAGTTTTGATCTACAACTCAGATTTTCAGAGTTAGGGCATCAAAGAGTCTAAACTAAATAATAAAAGCTAAAAATAGAACTTTGCTGAAGGGAAACTACTGCTAACTGATACTATGTAACTTGTGTGGATTCTTCAACCCATTTACAATCCATTTTCTCATGCAAAAAGGTAAAAATTCACCAAGAAGAGAAAGAAAAAGGAGGTAAGCTTCTTCTGCGAACTTGGGGTCTTCTTCTCAATTCTTGTGGTTCTTCTTGGATTCTTCATCTGGGGCTATCTCTGGCGATGGGAACTGATAGGAAACCTTTAGTCTTTCCAAAATGAACTCAATTTGTCCATTAATCTAATCTGGAGTCTAACTGGTGTTTGAAAAAGTGACCTCGCTGGAAACCCCCAGTTTTTCGGACCTCGACCTCTACTCTGAAATTCGCCAAGTGCAAATTTTACTATGGAACCAAAATTTGGGACCCCCAAAATTTCAGCCTTTCAGAGGCCGAAAGGCCGAAAAACATAGCCTTTGAAAATGGCTAAGTGTCAAAAATCTTCATTTTGCAAAATTTGACTATCTGGAAAATTTTTCAGGATTTCAGGGTTTTCGGCCTCCAAAATTTTAGCACTTTCGACATTTTGGGGTTTTCGCCCTCTGAAATTTTGGCACTTTCGTCATTTCATCATTTCAGGGTTTTCGACCTCTGAAATTTTAGCACTTTCAGCATTTCAGGATTTCGGCATTTTCAATATTTCAGGGGTTTCGACCTCCTAAATTTTGGCACTTTTGGCACTTTCAGCATTTCAGGGTTTTCGGCCTCTGAAAATCCAAAAATCTCATGACTGAAAAATGGCTAAGTCCAAAATGACTTTTTTTTAGGATTTTCGGGTTAGCCTCACAAAATCTCTTTGCAGCTTCTTGGACTTCATCAAAACTGAGAAACTTCATCAATTCAGCTTCCCTTGTTGCCTCTCCCTAAACCTGGAAAGACGTGCTTCAAACTTTTGAACTTCTTCACTGCCATCCAGGATTTGCTTCATATTTTCCTGGAACTAAACTCTACTACAAATCATCCTTTTTGTTCACCATGGTCCCGCTTCCCATGAGTTGTTTGAACAACATTCTAGGTAGAATATAAATTATCTTTGTTCTCATCTTCATACAGCTGCAAGCCAATCACATCGAATAGTTTCTCTATCTCATTGATTCATAATATTCCACATTGAGGTTCTCAGTTCTGCAATCACAAAGGACGCCTTGTTAGCAATCTTTATTGAAAACATGAAATTAACCTAGAACAACTAAGTCTACACCAAAGGAAATTAAAAACTAACTCTAAAAAACACATCAAAAGAAAAGAAGCCAAAAGAGGGGAAAAAACACCAAGAGTTGACTCAACCGACATCCAAATATCGGGAGCACGTGGGCCCATAATCTAACTCACCAGATGCCTAATCAAATCGACCAAAAGGCTGAAAGACCCCCCAAAAAGGGGGTCCCCATTAGGCCAAGTGGCCAAAATGGGGCGTGTGTTGTGGAACCACAATAGTTTCCATGTTAAAAATCCATGTGTCATGTATTTATGAGTCATTACTTTATTGTTTTGCATTTCACATAAGTAAATCTGGATTGATCGGTATACACTAGTTATTTACTGTATTTCAGTAAATAAAAAGACTGCTTATTGTTAAACATACAGAAGAAGGTTTTACAAAGCATTCTGACAAGTAGTAATTTGATATAAGTATTTCAAGGCATTCATCTTGTAGGACTAAAGATAACTAGAGGTATAATTTTGTAGTACTAAGTTTGAAGGGTTGATTTAAGGATTAATTTTTTAGGCCATTGATTCACCCCCCTCTCAATTATTACTAACAATTTATACTCTTTAAAGGAAGAAGGTAACCTAGGTGCTTGAGGAAGAACAGGTTGAGGAGGTAAAGAAACTGGGACATTAGGTTGAGGATTATTCCTTGTGCGATAAGCATGTGAAACAGAATCTGTGTTATTAAAGAAATCCAAAGGATCTTTAGGTTTACCCTTAATAGTTATTTGAGGACATCCTTTTACCATTATCAAAGGTTTAGGGAATAAAATTCTAGGTTCCTCAATGTTTCAAATAGTGGAACATGAAGGTAACCATGCGCACACCCTATGGTAAAGGTCAATTGGAGAAGTTGTGGAGGAGGATGAAATAGGAATAGGATCCATGAAGATCTCATTCAAACAATTTTCATTCTCACTTCCATGTACCTCATTAAGGGATCTATGCTTTTGTGCAATAAAATCCTCATCAAAGTATTCAAAACAAAAGTCATACATGTTGAAAAAAATGAAATTACAAGCATGTAAATGTTTTTGTGTTTTTTAAGAAATTTTGTAATTTTTTATATATTTTTGGAATATAAATGCAAGAGCATAAAAGAAAACCTACTTCTATATGCATGCAATATCTAATATAAAATGTAAATCTAACACCAAAGAGAAATATTTGTCTATCACGGGTTCACCAAAATGTAAGGTATAAAGTTGGATGGTCTCCTAAATAGGGTTTGCACAATAGAGATTTGGATATAAAAGAGAACCTATGCCATATTCAACCATTTACATTTAATTGTTATGATAAGGAATGTAAAACTTGAAAATACTTGCAAAGAATAATGGAGTAAAATACCTACCTCACATCATAGCAGACCTAGAAATACCATTTTTTTGAAGCCTATGTTGAGTTTCTAGAAAATCTGAGACCAAATCTAGAACAGAAATGCAGAGACAGACAAAACCCAGAAATCTTTATCTATTCTGACATAGTTTGTATTTTGACCCTCAAGTCAATGTCACCATTGACCCAGAATTTATGATTCTGATCTAGAGCAGAATCAACCTAAAAAGTCTCTGACAGGAAATCTATTTTCAGATCTTCAAATTTTTCCAAAAAGGGTATCTAAATCTGCACTCTGATCCGTTGTTTTGAACCTGTACCTCCTGAAAAAACACCCGCAAATATCTAAAAAAGAGGGGTTTTGGGGTGGCTATATGGGGTTTTTCCTTAGTCAAACCACCATTTTGGTGATCTCCACCTCCATGAATAGCCAAATATAGTAGAATGTATGTGTGTGTTTCCCTTGGAAAGAGATTTGAATGTGTAATGTCCAGATATGATCCTCTAGATTAAAACCCTAACATGAGTTGAAAATGAGAAAGCAATGCATTGATTTGAATATGATAAAGAAAGGATACCAAGCCCGGAAGGCTAAATTACTCCTACCAAACTCACAATCCATAGTTTCTACCCCATGATAGTATCTTTTGAATGCTTGAATGTTGAAAATGGTGGATCTAAGAAGAAGGAAGGAAGGAAGAACTCCCTCTTGCTCCAAAGAAGATCCACAATAGCTTGTCCACAAAAATGCTTCTATCTATCAATGCATCATCATATCTTGTCCTTCTATATCATCTTCTTTCTTTCTTACATCATCATTATGTCATAATCATAATTGCATCATATCATCTTACGATTTTCTCTCATGAAGAAATGAAGGCAAAAGAGAGTGTTTATATAGAGATCTCAATATAGACCTCCTAGGGAAATGCAAGGGACCCAAATTCAAATTTCACCTTGAATTATGGTCCAATTACAATCACCAACCAAGGAGGGGATGTATTAATTCTAATATCGGGGAAAACACTTTTGCATCCATACTCGGGGACCTATTTTTAAGTTTAGAACCCTGATAAGCTCCAGATTTGAAAGTGGGGACCAACACCTGATAGAGGTCAAGGTCAACCTCAACCTTGACCTAGGTCAAGGAAGACCTTGAATTTGACCTAGGTAAAGGTCAACCTTGATTCTAACCTAGGTCAGAATAACCCTAACCTGAGGTTTCAGGCAGGTCTCCTTGGGAAATCTGCAGGATTCCCAGGTCATCTGGGGACCTAGGAAGGTGAGAAAACAAACCAGAATGCTGGATAGAGGCACAAAGGCAATAGAGAAGGTATGATGGATATTAGGAGAGCCATTAAATAGGTTTTACATAAAAATAAATCCACAAAGAGGGAAATTAAGGAGGATCCATAGGATCCTAACCCTAGTTTCACCCAGAAATGTAGAATCAAGTGCATATGCATCCTAAATGCAAATCTAATATGAAAGTGCACTAAATGAGGGTGCTAAACCTACCAAAATGGAAGTGCTTCCATTTTAAGATGATACACCTATCAATTCATTACCACTCCTATATCTCTAACTCATTGAATGGGGTTTGAAAACACAAACCATAAACATCCCTACATTCCCTAATGAGTACGTGCTATCACACTACCTGAACATTGTTGAACTTGTGACTTCTTCCACCAAAGAACCTAGCATGAATATGAATAAACTGGGTATCAAGTACCTCAGTCATAAAATTAAAATTAAAAATTAAAAAGGTTCTCAAGGTGAAAACCACATTGTGGCGGTTTCAGAACACAAAATAGTAAAAAGGAAAGACATGTTTGATGGTGAGATTATCTATGAGGTTCCAAAGGATGGGGTACTTGATATCCTACCTAGTCACTTCTAGGAGCAGTTGTTAGTATTGATTGAACTAACACAACCTATGAACATTGGAAAAGAGGAACATTAACACATCATCTATGTAGTACAATCTTTATCAACAACAGAGCTAAAATAATTCATTGAATTCTTTAAAGAGAAAAAATCAAATTTGCATGGAGTTACTCAGACATGCCTTGTTAGGATCTAGATCTGATTATGCACCATCTCTCTATCGCACCAAGAGTCAAAATAGTAAAATAGAAGCTCCAAAAAATTCATCCTCATGTTTCTCTATTGATAAAGGCTGAACTAGAAAAGCTACTAAAAGACGGGTTCATTCAAGCTATTGATTACACTGAGTGGATTTCAAACATTGTACCAGTATCCAAGCTAGACAAATATATCTGAGTCTATAGAGACTTCAAGGACCTAAACAAGGCTTGTCTAAAGGATGACTTTCCTTTTTCCAACATTGATATTATTGTGGCTATGACAGCTAGGTATGAAATGTACTCCTTCATTGATGGTTTCTCTGGATATAACCAGATAAAAATTTCTCAAGAAGATTAGGAAAAGACAACTTTCACATGTTCTTGGGGAACCTTCTGCTTGAATTTTATGCCCTTCAGAGTGAAAAATGTAGTAGTTTCTTATCAAAGGGATGTCAAAACAATCTTCTAGGACATGATGCACAAAAAAATGGAAGATTATGTGGATGAAAAACTTGTTAAAACCATGGAAAGATCCATGCATCTAAAAGACTTGGGTAAAATTATTGATAGAATGGAGCAATTCAAGCTTTGACTAAACCCAAAGAAGTGTGCATTTGGTTTGACCTTTGGAAAATTGTTTGGAAACATTGTCTCAGAAAAATGAATCAAGGTAGATCCTACAAAGGTGCAAGACATCCTAGATATGCCACCACCTAAAAGCATCAGTCAAATGGGGACACTCCAAAGGAAAATTCAGTCTATTAGGAGATTCGTCTCACACTTGATAGACAAATCCCAACCATTCACAAAAACTCTATGTAAGGGAGTCACATACAAATGGGATGAAGAATGAAAAAATAAATTTGATCAAACCAAAGCATACCTAGCTAACCCATCGGTATTAGTCTCCTACACCAGGAAAACCATTGATCTTGTATATATCTTCCATGACAACATCACTGAGGGCACTTTTGGCGCAAGAAGATGACAAAAAGAAAGAATGAGCCATCTACAACATCTGTAGAACCTTGGTCTCATATGAGATGAAATATTTAGTGATAGAGAAATATTGTCTCACAGTTGTATTTGCATCCTAGAAACTGATAAATTATATGCTAGCCCATTCCACAAAACTGGTTGCAAAGATTGATCTACTGAAATATCTTTTGAGTAAGGTGACTTTGACTAACAAAATAGAAAATTTGATCATGCTCCTTAGTGAGTTTGACATTTAATATGTTGAGAACAAATAAATTAAGGGGAAAGCCATTGTAGATCAACTGGCTGACGCTCCATTACAAGAAAATCTCCCAATCAACATTGAATTTCCAGACGGTTCCATTTTGTACATAATGCACAGGTCATGGAAAATGTTCTTTGATAGATCTTTTACACAATTGGGTTCAGGTGCAGGTGTCTTTTTCATAACACCTCAAAGATATTCCATACCAAAGGCATACAAGCTATTTTTCCCTTGCACAAATAAAATTTCTCAATATGAAGCTTTGGTTATTGGAATCAAACTGGCAATTGAATGGAACATATCAGAGCTACACATCTATGGCGACTCCCAACTCATCAACAACCAAACCAATGATGTCTATCAAACTAAGGATGATAAAATCATTCCTTATAAGAGAATGGTTGATGAATTTAAAGAAAACTTTACCCACATCACATTTCAGCAGGTCATGAGGACACAAAATAGAGAAGTTGATGCCATGGCGACATTAGCGTCCTCACAACCATGAGAGGAAGACTTTCTCTATGAGTTCCTAGTGGAAGAAATTCATTTCCCTGATTACAACTCCCCTGAATCCCACATGGTTTTTTCCATCATAGGACAAGATTCATCCTAATACAAACATATCTATGCCTACCTACACCATCAAGTCATCCCTGATGCGCTTACCCGCAATGAATGCTGACACCTTATCTGAAATGTCTCACATTATGTTCTCATAGATGACAATATTTATAGGCAAGGAATAGATGGTACTTTGCTTATGTGTCTATAAAAAGAGGAGTCTAAACATGCATTTGGTGAGGTCCACGATGGTATTTGTGGATCTCACTCTAATAGTTTGACTCTGGCCCGAAAACTGCTAAGAGCAAGGTACTACTGGCCAGATATGGAAAAAGAGGGAAAAAGAGGTAGTAAAATATGCAAATACGTTTAAGAAATGGAAACTGCATGGAAATATTATGCATGCTCTAGCAAGGGAACTGATTCCCTTTATCACACACTAGCCCTTCCAATAGTGGGCATTTGACCTCATTGGTCAGATACACCCATCTTCTTCTAGTGGGCACAAATTCATCATCACTGCCACTGATTATTTCATAAAGTGGGTAGAGGCGGTCCCATTAATCAAATCTACAGGGCAACAGGGGGACTTGTTTATTCAAAATCATATTATCTATTGATATGACATTCCTTCAACCATTATGACTGACAATGGAGGGCAGTTCAAAAATACCAATATCGAAGAACTTTGTGGGAAGTTCAAGATTAAAAAACACTTCTCTTCCATTTATTATCCATAAGATAATGGACAGGTTGAGATATCCAATAATTTTTTTTGAAAATATTTCACCATACTATGAACAAATCTGGACAGGATTGACATCTGTAGATCAATCCTGCACTATGGGCTTATAGAACAAGTATCAAAACACCTACTAGGGAAACCCCCTTTTCTCTTGTCTATGGAGAAGAAGCAGTACTACCCATAGAAGTAGAACTCCCATCTATGAAGGCTTATCACAGATGAAGATCATAGTGTCTCAAGGCTATAAGAACTAGAACTACTGGATGAATGTTAGCAAGCGGCATTCATTAACTTCTGAGATTATCAAAAAAGAATGCCTAGAGGTTATAATAAAAAGGTCAAAACAAGAGAACTTTAGGTGGGAGACCTAGTGTTGAGAGAAAACCCTCGTAATAAGTCACATAGAGAACAAAAGGGGAAATTTGAACCCAACTGGTGTATGTGTTAATTTTGGCCTTGTTAATCAACCACACACTTCAACATAGTCCTTCACCAGATACAAACAAGACTGAATATGAGTTATTCATCCTGTCTGCCTGCGTGATTCGACCTGTTGCCTTCTATCTAGACGGGGTTTTTGAAATTACTCTCAGAACGAGAGTCTCACAACCATGGACCAATCTAATAATGAAGGATTTATCATGATGAATGCAATACAATGCAAGATTATGCTAGGAAATGAAAGATGTGAGATAATCTAAACATGATTGCTAAATGCCATTATTCTAGAAATTGAAGTTATGCTATTGCAAA
>MU225653.1:2180753-2197404 GCA_018584345.1 Thuja plicata | reverse complement strand
AAAAGAATTCAATAAATTGTTTTCTTCTTGCTTTAACTATTTTCTTTCTTTGATTTAATATTGTTTTATTTGAATTTAATTATTTTATTTCTCTTTAAAGCACAATTAATTCAAAGTTTCCATTTCTAAATAGAAATAAGACTTTTGAGAGAATATCCAATTAATTAAATAAATATGACCTCATAATTGCTTTTTCTCAATTATCTGAATAATTAAATTCAATTATTGAAAATGAGGATATTTATTTAATACTTAAATATTATTTAATTCCTTTTTCATGTGTCTCAGCTAAAGAGGGTGAATTTAATTTAATTAAAGTGCTAGGACTTTATTAATTAAATTAATTCGATCATAGGGTTTGTTTAGCCAATAGATATTTAGGAATTAAATATGATGTATGATTAATACAGATTTAGGATTTTCTGCAACAAAATTGGTTAGGGTTGCAAGATGCCAATTTTGGGGTGTTACAACTGGCTGGGTCCTTATATCATAACTACAACATTTGGTTGTGGAGCCTTTTGACTCTCCACACCTGAAGGAGAACCCCTCCTGGAGCCCATCAACACTCTCCATCTGAAAAATTTCTACACCTAAGGCATTCTCAGTGATCTACACCATGTACATACTTATGATCCTGGAAAAAGACTAAAAATTTGAAAAATTCCTAAAAAATGGTCATCTTGGTGAAAACCTAGCAATAGGCACCTTGATGAATCAAGCAGGTAAAAAAAAATCAAAATATAGAAAAATACAAAAAAAATTTGAAAAAGTTCCTTAGTGAAAACCTGGTAAACAGGCGCCTTGGTAGCAAAATAGAATCTCTGTTGAGTAGGTGAAAACTTGGTAAACAGACACCTCTCTCAATTATCAATACTTAGTCTTAGAAATAATTTGCTTCAATTTATACATAAGCTTTCAGTCGCTTTCATGACACTTTGGTTCTTCTGAGAACCCTCTTGGCTTGAAATTGATCCAGAGTCATAGTATGGGGGCAATCGAATCGTCTTTGTCCCAATTGTATGAGTCAAGTCAGTTATCTTCAATCAAATTTTGTTACCAGGGGGCATGGGTCACCAATTTGATTGCATCTTTGGCTTACACCAGAGTCAGTAATCTTGTCATTTCTAAAGGACATCTCGCTATTGACGTAATAAGTGTTTCTCAACACCCTAATCAATAGTGTTTCTTAACATTACCTATTTGGATACATCTATGTTTCTCAACACACATCAGATATCACAATCACAAACAACCAATCGATAACAACCAAACACATCACACTAACAAGAAAAATAGTGCTTCTCAACAACTCATACATATACACATACAAAAACTTTGAAACTGGCTGAGTATGCTGACCTTCTCTTTGTGTGTTTTTTATTCTCATTGATTTTCATTAATCTATTCTTTGTTTACTACTTATTGGTGTGGTCCTGATGATCCTACAATGTCAAATAAACTAGGTGTATGTTATAAGAGCTCCTACATTAAGGTATAAAAACCTCACATCCCTCGATCTTGTTTACTTATACGCCAAGGTGAGGTCAAAACTATTTCCTTGATTTTTATTTCTCTACTTGTTTATGCAAGACCACACTCATGGTTATCTTGGCTTTGAATTCCATGATACTGGTGTACTCTTGCAAAATCAACTAGACACAACATTCAGGTCATCTCAACTTTTCTGCCCTGATGCTTACATTAGTTTCTCATATATTATCCAATGATAGTCATATTCTTATGGTCATAGTGGTGCCAGTAAGGATTATATCAACTCTGATGTTCCAAAAAATCTCGATGATGAAAAATTTCAAAGCTAAAAGTTCAGTGAGTACATGTTAGGTTGCATTCATGTTAGTCTCGCATCTACATCTACTTGGTATTGAATCAGCATAATATCGATATCTCTCTCTCTCCAATGTGAAGGATCTAAAGCTCCAATTGATCAATATTCCTTTTACAAGTGGTTATTTTTGTGTTGATTGATGTGAAAATGATACCCTTGGCTAATTTGACTGTATTGATTCTATTTTCAGGATCTAAATTGAAACCTAAAATTATTTTACTTGTCATTTTTTACGTTTGAATTTTTTAGTTAACTTAGGCTAACCACTTGCATAATCAGTCTGTTTGGACTCCAAACCAATGGAAATCTCTCATACTTTCTTCTGGCCAATCCTCCTTGTTAGAATAACTGAGAGGGGGAGGTAAATCATTGGCCTAAAAAATATTCCAATAAATTAACCCAAAAACTTATTACCAAAATTATAAGCCTCTAGTTATCTTCAGTCCTACATGATGTATGCCTTTATATTATCTTCTCAAATAACTACTGCTCGGAGTTCACTGTTAAACCTTAATCTTAATCTTTACCAATTAGTAGTCTATCATTTATCAAAATAGAGTAAATAACTTAGTGTTTACCGATCAATCCTATTTTAGTAATGTGTAAAGAAAAACATCAAAGTAATGACTCATAAACACATTTGAGACATGGATTTTTAACGTGGAAACCCTGTTAAGGGAAAAACCACTTGGGACTGGTAACCCAAAATTTTCACTCTTCTGAAGTGAGCTGGGTGAAGAGCCAACCCTGTTAAAGGTTACAAACACACTGTTAAGTACAACCTTGTTAGAGGATTTATCACTAACAGTTAATCACCTAATATCTAGCATTTCACTATGCTATCTTCATGAATTAACCTTTTGATACTCCTTGGGATGTATCTCAATATATAAAGGATTGTTAAATCCTTCTTGGTTAAGAGACTTTCTGTTCCAATGTTTAAACCAAAATAGTATATGATCTGTTCATATAAACAACTTAGACTTGCATATGTTTAGATCTATTGTAATCTCATAATACCTTTCTGATCAATGTTTCCTCTCAATACCTTTGCTCCACTTCTTTCTGCTCGATGATGTTCTTCTCTGTTTCTCGGTGTCTGCATAAATATTTAGCTCTGTTCTTTAGCTTGATTGATCAGGACTGTATGAAGTCTTTTTTCACCAGTATTCTCTTTTGCATCCTCTTCTCTATTCACCCCCTTGTTCACAATTAATTATCTTGTCTCTTTATAGACATAATTTCACTGTTTCTAAGTCCTTGACTTTCTTATTCTTGGCATGATCCAAAATTCTTGCCTTTCTTGATTTAAAACTTTACTTCAGTTTCATCCCATAGATTTCTCTTTGACAACTAGAATAAAAAAGCTTTAAAACTCTTTCTTATCTTTGGATTTTAACTTGTCGATGAAAACAATGTTATCAACCAGTTAACTCCATATTTAGCTCTTTCTAGCTAAGTCTTTTATCATTTCTAAACTTTAGTTCTTTTTCATGTTTAACTCCTTGTTAACTCAGTCTTTGAGTTTAGTTGTCCTCAGGCATCATTGTTCGTCAGGGTTGTCTATCCATTGGGTAACACTGTAGTTCTTCTTGTCTATAATGCTTTCTTGGGTTTTTTGCTTGGGTATCACTATGACTTTCATCTCAGATTTCTCTATCTGTCGGTGTTTTTTATCACTTAGTGCATACTAAAATTTTATGCATTACTAATAACATAACCTTTATCTCTCTGGTTCTCAGAAGTCTTTGACACTGTATATAACCAATCGGATTATATCAAGTTGACATCAATGAAAATATAATACATTAACTTATTTAATGTCTTGCATTAAATTTTTGCAGCTTAGTGATCATCAACTTAACATCTTAAAACATTCAATCAATTATAGTTCATCAATCTCTCCCTTTCACATTGATTTCAACACACTACATTACTACTAATACAATATGAAATACATAAGTTGTAGTTCATCAATTTACCAAATTTATTTTTCTATAACCAATACAAATCTATGGCTCTCGGTAAGCTCTTCTAGCTTACATTTGATTCTTGCATAGTACTTTCTTCAACCTTTCCCTTTACTAGATAGATGTAGTAGCTTCTAATTTTGTCTCTCCCTTTGACTTTTCCTCTCCTTGATCATCTCTTTTTCCTTTGACAACAATATAGAATACTCCCTCCCTTGGAATAACTTCTCTCCCTTTGGATGATTATGATGGATATTTCATATGTATATATAATCTCTCCATTTTTGTATATTCTCTCCCTTATAGGTTACATCTCTCTCAAGTCATCTTAAGTCATCTCAAGTCATCTCTCCCTTCGAAAACAATGCCAAAGTTATATCCTTTCTCCTTTTTATAATATACTCCTTGAATTTCCCTAACCATCAGCAATATAATGACCCTGGTGTTCGGTGCAGATATGTACCTTGTTGTGCACTGATGTATCTTTTGCAGTCCATCTCTTTTCTTGCATCAACATGAATTATCTTCTGATTATGTGTAGGCTGATGCTACCTCCTATTCATCTTACTGACCAATAGACAAGGGCCAAACCCCTAGTCTTTTTATCAGGTCCTTAAATATATCTTTAGGAAATGGCTTTGTGAATATGTCAGCTAATTGTTCCTTGGAATGAACATATTCTAGTATCACTTCTTTCTCTTGTACTTGTTCTCTTAAGTAATGATACTTGATAGCAATATTCTTAGTCTTAGCATGCATGATAGGATTCTTAGAAATGTTAATTGCACTGGTATTATCATAATAGATAATCACTGGTTCAATAATTTTCATATTCATACCTTTGAGTAATTATTTGATCCATGCAATGTTATAGCAGTTTGCAGAAGCCGCCACATATTATGCTGCTACAGTAGATTATGAGATGCATCCTTGCTTCTTACTTATTCATGTGATAAGTTTGTCACCCATGAGTAATTCTCCTCCAATTGTGCTCTTCCTATCATCTAAGTTTCTAGGCCAATTAGCATCTATATAGACTTGAAGCTCAAATTTTCCTTCTCTTTTATACCATAAGCCATAGTCCTCGGTATTCTTTAGATATCTCAGGATTCTCTTGACAATAGTCATGTGTGATTCTTTGGGATTAGCATAGAATCTTGCAACTAGTCCAACTACATGTGCTATATCTAGTTTGGTATGAACAACATACATTATTTTTCCAATCATTGATCTATACAAGGTCTGATTTACCTCATTTGACTTATCTTCTTTTTTCAGCTTGCATCCGGTGGCCATAGGTGTTCCAACTAGTTTGGAATCTTCCATCTTGAATATCTTCAACACTTCCTTGATGTATTTGGATTGTGTGATATATATGCCTCCATCTTGTTGAATAATCTGTAGACCAAAAAAGAATTTGATCTCCCCAAACATTGACATCTCAAACTCTTTTCTCATTTCATTAGAAAAATATTTACATAACATATCATTACCCCCAAACATGATATTATCAACAAATATTTCAGCAATCAAAATTTTATCATCAATATCTTCTTTTAAATACAGATTTCTATTTTCACTTGTTCTTACAAATCCAATACTTATGAGATAGGAGTGAAGTCTTTCATATTAGGCTCTAGGTGCTTGTTTCAATCCATACAAGGCTTTGTGTAATCTACAAACCATTTTTCTCTTGTTAGGATCAAAAAACCCCCTTGGTTGTTCAATGCATACCTCTTCCTCTAGTATTCCATTCAAGAATGTAGATTTGACATCCATTTGGTATACCTTGAATCCTTTGAATGCAGCATAAAAAAGTAAAATTATTACTCCTTCTAGTGTAGCAACGGGTGCAAAGGTTTCTCCATAGTCAATACCTTCTTATTCTACATACCCCTTCCATACTAATCTAGCTTTGTTTCTTATGGCTTCTCCATTCTCATTTATCTTGTTTTTGAATATCCATTTGGTACTGATGACATTCTTGTCATCTAGTCTGGGTACTAATGTCCATGTTCTATTCTTCTTAATATATTCTATCTCTTTATTCATAGCACTGACCCATTCTTCATTTTCATGTGCAGTATTAACTGATTTAGGCTAAAAATCACAAATTAAACATCTAGTGTTCAGTGACTTACTTATTGTTCTTATTCCAGCCTTTTTGTCTCCTATGATCTAGTTTTGTAGATGATGTCTTTTGACATACTTGGAAAGTATCGGTTCAGCTCTTTGTTCATCATTCTGATCATCATCTTGACCTTCATTCTGATCTTCATCACTCGGAACATCATTTTGAGCAATTTCCTAATTTTTTGTATTTGTAGCTTGATGCTCAGGTGCAATGTTCTATTGCATGGGAGCAATACACTGTTGCTCGGGCATATTTTTAGGTTCTTCAATGTAAACAAACCTACTGTAGTCTTCTGGTTCTTTTATTCTTTCCTCATCATTTTTCTCTGCATATTTATCTATTCTAATGTTTTCACTTTCAATGATTTTGTTAGGACTTGCTAAGACATTTATAAGCCTTGCTTTTTGTGGAATGCCCTAGAAAGATTCCTTCTTCAATTTTGGAGTCAAGATTTCCATTTCTATCATCTTTCAAACTATAACGTTGACTTCCAAAAATTATGAAGTAACTTACATTGGGTGTGTATCCATACCATAGCTCATAAGGTGTCTTTTTGGTATCTTTCTTCAATTGTACTCTTTTCAATGTGTAGACAGCATTACTGACATCTTCCCTCCATAAAGTTTGAGTGATTCTTTTCTCTACCATCAATGTTATTTCACAATCAACAATGGATCTGTTTCTTCTTTCAAAAATCCCATTTTGATGTGGTGTTCTTGGTGCAGAAACTTGTCTTTTGATTCCATGCTCATTGCAAAAGTTAGTGAATTCATCATAAACAAATTCTCCTCCTCTATTTGATCTTAAGAATTTTATTTTCTTACCACTTTGTTTTTCTTCAATAGATTTATACCATTTAAACATCTTGAATGCTTCTTATTTTCTTTTAAGAACATAATTGTCAACATTCTAGAATAATCATCAACAAAGAGAATAAAATATGTATCATCATAGTAACTCTTTTTTCTCATGGGTCCACATAGATCAGTATGGACTAATTCTAGAATGGCATTCTAGATGTATGGGTTTTTCTCTTGAATCTAGACTTTGTCATTTTACCTTTTTGACAATTCTTACACATAATATGGTCGGGCTTTGACATGCTTGGTAAGCCTCTTACTTTCCTTTTATTTCTTATCTTAATCATGCTGTCAAAATTCACATGACATAAACTTTTATGCCACAACCATATGTCTTCATTTCTAGCCATTAAACAAGTGGTTTTAATATCATCAAGATAAAATAGGTTACCTTTTGTCTGTTCACCAGTTCTGATCAACCTTCCTGATTCATTAAAGATCTTTGCCTTTTTGTTCTCAAATGAAACTCGGAGACCTGTGTTATTTAGCTGTGAAACACTCAATAGATTATATTTAATTCCTTTTACCCAGTATGTATTTTCACATCTAATCAGATTATTTAACATTATGGTTCCTTTACCTTCAACCGGACAAGGTGAGTCATTACCCATTCTTACTGATCCACCATTATAATACTCAAAATTTTCTTTATCACCGGTCATGTGGTGAGTGCAACCACTATCTATAATACATACATCATTCTTACTAACCTTATATATGAGTGCAGTCTCAACATACCTTTCTTCTTCATCTGAGTCATCCTTCATGGCCACAAATACCATCTCAATGTCTTCATCAGATTTGGTGTCAGTATCTCTAGCTCTGTTCTCAGCGAGGTGAAAAGATTTATTCCCTTTGTCCTTCTAGTCTCAGGTATCTCTTGTGTCATATTCTTAGTTTCTTTGGTAATCTTTGTTATCACTTTTATCAAACTTCTTTTTATATAATCTGTCATTGTTTCTGTCTTCTTTTCTTTTGTTAGGACATCTAGCAGCAAAGTGTCCAATCTCTTTACAATTAAAACAAACAAGTGGTAATTTACCTTTGTATCTACCTTTTTCTCTCTACAATCTTCTAGCCATTAGTGCTTCAATCTCATCAAGCTCTTGGTCATCACTATCACTTTCACTATCATTTCCCGTAGTGTGTTTATGACTTGACTTACTTATTTTCAAAGAAGATTTGAATGCAAACTTAATAGATGGTAAGACAGTGTTATCAAAGTTATTCATCTCAAATGAAATAAGTCTAACAACCAAGATATCTAGAGTGATATTTTTATTTGCTACTACTCTCATTTCTTGTATAGAAAATACTCTAATAGCATAAATGGGCAGTAAGGTTCTTTGGATTTTACTTACCACTGTTTCTTCTTCAAGTACACCTCTGACTCCTCGGATAGCATTGATTACCTCTTTGATTCTATAGCTATACTGAGTGATGTTTTCTCCTTCTCTCATTCTTAGGTCATCAAATTTACCACTTAGGCTTTTTTCCTTAGCTCTTAGTACATTAGTATCTCCTCCATGTACCAGCTTCAATTTGTCTCACATTTTCTTTGTAGAGGTGCAGGTTTTGACATCTTCAAATTTAGCATCGGAGAATGAGGAAGAAAGTTCTATCATAATAGAATTATGCTCATGCTTTTCTCTTAATTGATCAAGTGTGTTAGGTCTTGTAGGAAACACATATTTAGTATCCAAGTATTGAGTAACATCATTTCCAATACCTGATAGGTGGAGTCTTATCCTGCTTTGCCATGATGCAAAGTTGTCCTTGTTCAACTTAGGAACATCCTATTTTCTCATCTTGTGATATTTAGCTTAGGCCTTGAAACCTTCCTTCTAAGCACACAAGCTCTGATACCATTTGTTAGAATAAATGAGAGGGGGGGTGAATCAGTGGCCACAAATATATTCCAATAAATTAACCCAAAAAATTATTATCACAATTATAAGCCTCTAGTTATCTTCAGTCCTACAAGATGTATGCCTTTAGATTATCTTCTCAAATAACTACTGCTTGGAGTTTACTGTTAAAACTTAATCTTAATATTTACCGATTAACAGTCTATCATTTACCAAAATATAGTAAATAACTTAGTGTTTACTGATCAATCCTCTTTTAGTAATGTGTAAAGAAAAACATCAAAGTGATGACTCATAAAAACATTTGACACATGGATTTTTAACATGGAAACCCTGTTAAGGGAAAAACCACTTGGGACTAGTAACCCAAAATTTTCACTCTTCTGAAGTGATCTCAGTGAAGAGCCAACCCTGTTAAAGGTTACAAACACATTATTAACTGTAACCTTGTTAGAGGATTTATCACTAATAGTTAATCACTTGATATATGGAATTTCACTATGCTATCTTCATTAATTAAACTTTTGATACTCCTTGGGATGTATCTCAATATATAAAGGATTGTTAAATCTTGCTCGGTTAAGATACTTTCTGATCCAATGGTTGAACTGAAATATTATATGATCTGTTCATATAAACAACTTAGACTTGCAGATATCCAGATCTATTGTAAGCTCATAATACCTTTCTGATCAATGTTTCCTTTCAATACCTTTTCTCCACTTCTTTCTTCTCGGTGATGTTGTGCTTCTATGTTGCTCGGTATCTGTAGAAATATTTATCTCTATTCTTTAGCTTGATTGATCAAGACTGTATGAAGTCTTTCTTCACTAGTATTCTCTTCAACATCCTCTTCTCTATTCACCCCCGTGTTCACAATGAATTAGCTTGTCTCTTTATAGACATAATTTCACCATTTCTAAGTCCTTGACTTTCTTGTTCTTGGTGTGATCCACAATTCTTGCCTTTCTTTCTTTAAAGCTTTACTTCTATTTTATCCCATAGATTTCTCTTTGACAACTGGAATAAAATAGCTTTAAAACTCTTACTTATCTTTGGATTTTAACTTGTCGATGAAAACAATGTTATCAACCAGTTAACTCCATATTTATCTCTTTCTAGCTGAGTCTTTTGTCATTTATGAACTTTAGTTCTTTTAGGTGTTTAACTCCTTGTTATCTCGGTCTTTGACTTCAGTTTTCCTCAGGCATCACTATCCGTTGGTGTTATCTATATATCAGGGTTTACTGTCCATCAGGTAACACTATGGTTCTTCTTGTCGGTAATTCTTGCTCAGGTTTCTTTCTTGGGTATCACTGTGAATTTCATCTTGGGTTTCTCTATCCATCGGGGTGCACTATCTGTCGGTGTTTTTTGCCACTTAGTGCATACTAAAATTTTATGCATTACTGATAGCATAAACTTTACCTCTCTGGTTCTCTAAAGTCTTTGACACTATGTATATAACCAATCAGATTATATCAAGTTGACATCAATGAAAATACAATACATTAACTAATTTAATGTCTTACATTAAATTTATACAACTTGGTGATCATCAACTTAACATCTTCAAACATTCAATCAGTTATAGTTCATTCCTGTCATCAATTTTAGTAAAATCTGGTCAATAGGACCTCCCATCAAGTACATATTTTGTCCTAACCACCTGGGACCTCTTTCTAATTAGATAAGCTTATTCCTACATCTTGTTATCAGTCAAATTTCTTCCAATAACTCAGGCACCTAGCCATATTTTGATTACACTCCTGAGGGGGCAGGATCAAGACATCAACATTCCAATGATCACATAATCAATGAAGACCCCACCACTTGGGGCATCTCCGCTTCATCACATCAAATTAAGTTGAGATCATCTTAAATCAAAGGAAACCTAATCAATAGTCTTATACAGTGATGAATACACTCAAAACCAAACAAGATCAGTCTTATACAGGAAATTCATTATTGAAACCAGATACATTGATCAAATTGGCTTAATCACTTCAAATCAAGTCAATTTGCTTTCTAATCAAATTTCTTAGCGGTAATCAATTTCATCACTTTAAATCAAAGTGGTTATTCATTCAAACCAATTATAAGGTTTAAGAGTTCGTGAAAGATGTTTAGTTTCATCGCTTCAAATCAAATTAAATATTCTATCTTATATTTTTTATCGATCTTCGTCCAATCAAGCTCAGATTTGGTCTTCTTCAAAAGAATGGTTTCATCGCTTCAAATCAAAATATCCTGGGTCTCATCACTAACAATTCTTTGAATCAATGTGCTAATCACACAACAATTCAAAGAGGGGAAAAAGTAATGACCTAAAAATAGTCATCTAAACCCTAGACCCCTAATCTCAATTTCTTATCAAGAAACCCTAATCTTGATTATTCTAATTCCTAAACCAAAGAGGCAATCTATCAATTTCAAGATGATTTGACCCAAATCCTAGGTCCTAATTAATCATCATACTTGATTAATTAATTAATTCCTAAAAATACAATACATTGGCAAATAAACCTTAAGTTAATTATTTAATTGATATTCTAACATAATAATTAAATAAAATTGCTAAATTGTCAATAAATTCAAAAATGAATTAAATTAATTAATAAAAACAAAATTTACATTTAAAATCATTAAAATCTTTAAAAATGCATATGATGTCATCAATTTCAGTTAATTGATTCTCAAATTGGAAACAAAATTGTTTTATTGAGTTAACTTATTCTTATCTTTTTCTCATTTTGGAAACAAAGCTATTAAATGAAAACTGATTTTGGAAGTTTACAAAATAACTGATCAGTTAGTCCAGTCAAGTGACTCTCTTAACCAATCTTCTTCTTTACATATGGATTGTGCTTCCTCAATTCAAATCTTGTCCACTCTTTGGCTTTCAATCTCGACTGTCAATTTGAGAGAGATTTATATTTAAAGAGAACTTCTTTTCCTTCACAAATAACCTATATTTATTATCGTTATTATACTATTTTTATCATTCAAGCATTTTTGCATTCTTAGTTTCAATTACTTAGTTTTGTTAATTGTTTTAGTTGCACGCAAAATTCATAATCTAGAGAAATTTCAATTTGGGCTTTTAAAAAGAATAATCACATTCAATTTGGTGCTTTAAAATCAATCGAATTAGCTTTGAATCAATCTTGCATTTTCATACTAGATCAATCATTTAGCTCTTTCAAATGCTTCATTTAGAACAGGTGTAGTCACCGAACTTTGCGATGACCTAAGAGCAAAGTTTAAGCTCCTACCTACTAGAAGGCAATGAGTCGGTTTCAGTTAGCTTAATTGGTTTTGTATCTTGATTCTCATGTTTTTATTAACTAACCATGCAATGATTCATTGATGTGTGTGTTTGCAACTTGTAGGTACTTGGACACTTTTCACATGCACAATAATCAAGTATGGTTATGAAATAGAATTGACTCAAAATAAAAACTAAAAGGAAACCATGAAAAGAAAAAACCTTGTGTGATAGATGTTGCAAATTGTCAATGTTGAAATGAGAAGGAAGAGAAGAAGATAGAGAAGTTGATGGCTCCACCCTTGATAGAGACTCCTTTAATTGACCTCAAATGGAGAAAGAAGCTATATATATGGAGAAAACCACTTTAGATGTTTGATTAGGAGAAATGATACTAATACTTTGATAGATCTTTAATTTCCTCCATTTGCCTTGAATTGCCTAATGATCTTGATTTCCTCAATTGATTGCGTAAGAATCTTGGATTGATTGCTTTCCTATAGATTTGAATGCTTGAAGATGGGATCCCAAAATGAGGAGAAGAAGGGGGTTTATATATTTACTATAATTCATGGGCTTAACCTTACCTAGGTTGACCAAAGATCTAAATCTGACACCAAATCTCTGGGTAGGCCTCCCTCCATAAATTTTGGCCACTTTTTGGGGGTACACAATGTCTAGAATGTTGTGCACCTAGGTGCCGAATGCTTGAAAATTTCTACACCCTCCAATTAGGTCTCATATTTTTTTTATGGGCTTCGTAGAATGTATAGATGCATGAATTTAAATTAGAGCTGGTTTCGGGGCTCAGAAAGGTAAAAAAAGGCCATTAATAATGACAAAGGGCCTAGATGATGAAATAAATTAAGTGATTAGAGGAAAAATAGAGGAGCACACATAAAAATAGGGGCTAACCTCAATTTTAAGAAAGAAATGTTAGAGTAATCATTATTTTTCTTATTAATTAAATCATGTTGGTTTAATTAATTAAGTTGTTTTATTACTCTTTATTGCTTAAGATGTCTCTTAGGTGCATTATAATTAATATTTATATTAATTATCAATGCACAACCTAGCTTTTATTTCCTTTAGGGTTTTGTTCACCTTTTAAGGTTGAACTTTGTAATTATTATTTCATAATTTGGAATACAATTTTTGCTCTCACATTTTGGAGTCATTCTAAGTTCTGCTTTTTCCTCCTTTCTACTTCTCTCTTGTAACAGGTATTTGCATGTAGGTGTTCTTCGGGTTTTTTGGATTTGCATTTCTCAAATCCTACATGGTATCAGAGTTGTACTACTACTGTCTGTTCTGGTGTTTTCTGAAGCAGTGATTCACAGGAGAAAATCTTAGCTTTTTTGAGGTTTTTGTCTTCAATCTAGGGGTGAATTTTTTTTGGAGCACTTTGGACCAAAAAATACCTCATGGTTGAGTTGAGAAGGCCCCAAAACACCCATTTTTATATAAGGCATGACCTATTTTTCCTATTGTGCCTCTGAGTAAAAAAAAATTGGCCTCCAGGGCTGTACAGGCATTTTTTTGAGGAAAACGGTAAAAAAATAAAAAAATACATAAAATAGTATTTGTGTGGCACAGTGACTGTGCAACCACCATGCCACCCATGCACACCACCATTGTTGGTGCTCCACTCAACTATTGTCCCAGTATCACTACTGTCTAGCAGTGCCACCCCAACACCGTCGCCGCCCCAGCACAGTCTAACGCCACCTTTCTGGGGGGTGATGTCATCTTCCAGTCACCATATTTTTTTTTGGCCGCCAAAATATTTTTTGGTGATGACATCACTGATAGGATGGTGATAGTTAGACGACCACCAAATTTTTTGCAGTGACTGGTGACGGCCATTTGGACGTCAAATTTTTTCCAGTACCTGTGTTTTTCCAGTGAGCTTCTCATTTTGATCTCCTATTTTTCTTCTGGTCAAAACATGAGCATACGATATCATTTTTTAGAAAATGAGATATCAACAAAAACCTTTTTTTGTGAGAGAGACCACCATACAGGTTTCGTATGCAAATTCAGCTGATTGAGTACCTGATTTCAGCGTCGAAGTAGATGCTTTAGTTTCCTCCCTCTCCGCATCTGGTGTCCAAGTTTTCTTCTTGTTTTTTGTGCTCTCTAAGTTATTTTTTGGTATACGGGGGATAGTATACTACAGTATGGGGGGTGCATTTTACTTTCTATTATTTAATTCATAAAGACCCTTCTACTTTTGTCTTCTTTCTCTCAATGTTAGACCCTTTAGTTTCTCGACTAACACCACATAACTATCACACCTGGAAAGCACACATGACCAGGCTGTTTATGTCACATGGCTTATGGTCTTGTTTGGATGAGAGCCAACCTATTTTGCAGCATCCTTTTGAGATTCTTCAGCATAGGAATAAGATGGATGAAGCCATGGGCTTAATAGCACTGTACATTTCAAACAGTCTCATGTTTCACTTAGAAAATTTGCACAGTCCTCGGGCCATTTGGGGAAAGTTTGCAGATCTATTTGGTAGAGTGAATGATTTTTGGGCACTACAGCTTGATGTAGAGTTGACATCTTTGACTCCTGATAGTTTTTCCACCATTGAGGACTTCTTGATGAATTTCAAATCTCTGCGTTCAGTTTTACAAGGATGTGGAAATAACAAGTCTGATGATGAGTGTATCTTTCTAATACTCTCAAAGTTGCGAGGACAGTTTCAAATCTTCTCTTCTGATTTCTACTCCATTATGGATGCTTTGGGTGTTAGGCACACTATGCCTTCTTTTGATGCTTTCTATGATCGTTTGACATGAGAATAGGCAAAGATCTAACAGATGGATGCTTCTGACTCTATGAGAAAAGAATTGGTGGCTCAGTATTCACAGGGGAAACCAAAACAGAAAGCCAAACTGAAGAAAGATTCAGCAGGAAGTGAGTCTACCTCCAAACCTGCACAGAAAACTAATTCAAAACCTCTAGCTCACCCTTCAAAGGGTAAATCTTCTTCAAAGTCTATTGAGTCTTCCTCCAAGACTAAGAAAAAAATAGGTGAAACCTGTAGTTTTTGTGGCAAGGATGGACATCCCATTTCTAGGTTTTGGAAATGTTTGGAGGCTTTAGAGGAAGTCATGCAGGAGCATCACATTTCTTCTCCTCATTCCACATCCTCCCCTATAGGGAAAGGTCATGCTCTTACTACACAAGTATCAACTTCTGAGCCCACTTGGATTTTGGATTCAGGTGCCTCTCACCACATGACTCACACTCAGTAGTTGGCCACATCACTTGATCCTTGTGCTACTTTATAGATTGTTGTTATGAAATCATCACAACTTTCAGTTTTGGGTTTTGGTTCTGTTGTATTAGCTAAGGGTTCTCTTTAGGATGTTCTTGTGGTCCCTGATATCTCGATGAACCTATTATCCATCTATCAAATTTTCCACTCTATCTCTGGTAAGATAGTTTATTTCTCACCACATGATGTGGTTATTTGGGAAATCCATGATTCTGATTTGATTGTGGCTATCGGGAGTGTTGAACCTGCATCCCGCTTATATAGATTTGATGTATTTGAGCCTTTTGATAGTATAGGTTCCTCTCTTATAGCGTGTAAAAATTCAGTGAGAAGGATTTGGCATGAGCATTTGGTCCATGTCAATTACATATATCTTCAGTAGATGAGCACACATGCACTTGTTCTTGGGCTTCCTCAGATTTCTTTCATTGATGGTGTTTGTCAGGGTTGTATTCTTGGAAAACAACATAGGGATCCTTTTCCTTAGGGATGAACTACTCGTGATTTGGCATCACTAGAGTTGATTTATAGTAACCTCATGTCATTTCCTACTCCTTTTTCTAGTGCCAAATATGTGCTCACTTTCATTGATGACTTCTCTAGGAACACATGGGTGTACTTTCTTAAGTACAAGTCTGATGTCTTTGATTCATTTCAAATCTTTAAGACATTTGTGGAGAGGCAATTTGGTCTTTCTATTAGGCAGATACACACAGATAATGGGGGGAGTATGTGAATCAAGCTTTCAGAGATTTTTTCTCTAAACATGGTCTAGAACATCAATTTTCAGTTGTCTAAACCCCTCAATAGAATGGTGTAGTAGAGAGAAAGAACAAAACACTTCGGGAGATGGAAAATTGTATGATTTAGTCCAGGTCCACGGATTCATCTTTTTGGGCAGAGGCAGTTAATTGTGCCAACTATATTTAGAATCAGATGCCCACAAGGTAGTTTGACATATGACTCCTGAGGAGGCATGATCTCATGTCAAGCTTGATGTATCTTCATTCTAATTTTTTGGTAGTGAAGCATGGGCATTTATACCTAATTCTCAGAGGAGAGAAATGGAGTAGAAGAGCCAACACCTCATTTTTATTTTCTACTATGAGGATGTCAAGGCGTACAGGTTGTTTGATCCTAATTCTAGAGAGGTCCTATTTTGATGGGATGTCTGGTTTGATGAGTGCCTTCCTATAGTAGATACCCTAACTCCATTGTCTACTTTACTTACCAATACTCCTTCATCTCTTCCTGATTCTTTTTTGGATAATGAGGATGATCATGATCTTGGTGATCCGCATTTACCTCCACCATAGGACACTATTACATTTGGTACCAAATTGCAATGGCAGTGCCGTTGCAGTTTTTCCGTCACAACCTTGTCGTTGTCGCAATTGCGACGGTAGACCGTC
>MU225653.1:2156115-2180725 GCA_018584345.1 Thuja plicata | reverse complement strand
TGCCGTTGCAATTTGGTACCAAATGTATTAGTGGGATCCTCCACATATGCATATATGGTCCCATGTTACTATTGAGGGTGCATGATCTCTAGCAGGTGACCCTTCATCTTCCTATCGCACCCAGTCTCATATTGCAGGTTCTAGCCTTCTGAGTCATGCTAGTTGTGATGATCCTTATACTTTTTCAGCCATGAAAGGACATTCTGAGTGGGACAGTGCCATGAAGGAGGAGTATTCTTATGTGATGAAGAATCATACATGTGATCTTTGTTCTCTTCCTAAGGGAAGAAAGTTAGTGTGATGCAAGTGGTTGTATCATGCTAAGTTTTCTTCTGATGGTTCTATTGATAAGTACAAGGCATGTCTTGTTGCGAATGGTTTCTCATAGGCTGAGGGTATTGATTACACTGAGATATTTTCCCCTATTTCTAAGATGAATTCTATTCACCTTGTCTTATCCCTCATAGCTTCTCAGGGATGGCCCAATTTTCAGATGGATGTGAAGAGTGCATTCTTGCATGGTGATCTTACTAAGGAGATTTACATGGAGTAGCCTTAGGTATTTGTGCAAGATTCCTCCTTGGTTTGTAGACTTAGACATTCTTTGTATGGTCTCAAATAGGCCCCTTGGGCTTGGTATGAGAAGATGGACTCTTTCTTTCTTTCCATAGGATTCACACACTATCATTCTAATCCTATAGTCTACATTCAACATCTTGAAGATGAGGTTTTGATCCTTGTGCTATATGTTGATGATATTCTCATCACAGGTAGCTCATCTTCTATGATTCAAGATATCCAGCGCGCATTGATGGAGTAGTTTGAGATGACTGATCTTGGTCCATTACAATACTTTCTTGGTCTTCAGATTATCTAGTCCTCTGCTGGGATCTTCATTTACCAGTAGAAGTATACTCTTGACATGCTTCGATGCTTTTACATGCTTTCTTTCAAGCCTGCTCCCACACCTTTTCATTCAGGTGTTACCTTGTCTACCTCTTGCATTCTTCCTTCAGTGGATCCTACATTGTATCAACAGTTGGTTGGCAGTTTGTTGTACCTGACACACATTCAGCTCGATCTTTCCTTTGCAGTTGGTCTTGTCTCTTGGTTTTCACCTCAGCCTCATGAGAGTCATTGGAAAGTTTCCAAGAATATTTTGAGATACATTCAGGGCACTATTTTATATGGAATTCACTATACATTAGGGGCTCCTCACATTGTTAGCTTCACTGAATCAGATTGGGATGGTGATGTTGATGATAAAAGTCTAATTATAGCTTTTTTTTTGTCTTGGATCTGGTCCTATCACATGGTCATGCAAGAATCAGAATCCTTGCACACTTTCATCTAGAGAGGCTAAGTACAGATTTACAGTGCACGCTAGTAAGGAGATTTTATGGCTTTGGAAATTGATGAATGAGTTTTGTTTTCCTCTTGATTGTCCCACTATTCTGTGGTGTGATAATAAGAGTGCTATTCATATTTCCCGCAACCTGATGGATCATCATCACACTAAACACATTGAGATTCATATGCATTTCATTTGGCAGCTGATTCAAGAAGGTGTTCTCATTTTGGAGTACATTCCCACTGCAACATGGGTTCGTGACATCTTCACTAAACATTTTTCATCTTCGCGCTATCTTTAGTTGCATTCTATGCTTGGGGTGGCAGAGGTTATCCTTGGGGGGTCTTCTTGAGGCCTTCCTTCCTTCATGTTTTTTCAGCATGTTTGTTCTATCTCTTTTTGGGGAGGGATTTTTCCCACTGGGTTTTCTCCTTTGTCTCTAGTTTACAGAGATTTCCTTGTATTGGGTACCTGTCAGGCCTTGTTGTCGGGACCCATTTCCTGCTTTCATAACTATGCTAGGTAATCTTACCCCCTGAGATTAGCTTAAGGGGGGGGGTGTGTTAGAGTAATCATTATTTTTCTTATTAATTAAATCATGTTGGTTTAATTGATTAAGTAATTTTATTACTCTTTATTGCTTAAGCTATCTTTTAGGTGCATTACAATTAATATTTATATTAATTATTAATGCACAACCTAGCTTTTATTTCCTTTAGGGTTTCGTTCACATTTTAAGGTTGAACTTGTAATTATTGTTTCATAACTTGGAATACAAATTTTTCTCTCACATTTTGGAGTAATTCTGAGTTTTTCTTTTTCGTCCTTTCTGCTTCTCTCTTGTAATGGGTATTTGCATGTAGTTGTTCTTCGGGTTCTGTGGATTTAAATTTCTCAAATCCTACAAGAAAGAGATGAAAGAAAGAAAGAAGAGGACCCAAATCTAAATTTAAATGTCTACATAAGGTCCTATTATTAAAATGAGCACAAAATGGTCCTTAAAATGTACACTAACAAAGTTCTTACTTTTTAGGACATTGCATTTGGCCCCCACTTAAGTAGGAGAATGAGACAACCTCATGCTCACGGTAAAGGAAGAAAAATAATGCAATGATCATTGGTGAATTTAAAAGAGATAATACATCACTGAGTTTAAGGACACAAGTCCCCAAACAAAGGATCTCAACTCACACATCCATGCACAAGGGCACAAAAAATGAAAAAGAAAATAAAAAAGAATCAAAGACATCAATAAACAAAAAGGGTTAGTAAAACTCCAAATCAACTAGTTGAAGGGACTTTGAGAATGTCCCTAACGCTAGCATCATGTTAAAAAATATATTTCAAAAAGATAAAAGGTCACATAGAAAGGATAATATAATTGCCAAAGATAAAATAAACTCCATGATCTAATCCACTAGCATAGCTATGAAAGCATAAAGAAGAAAGAGAGAGACCATGAATCCAATAGACTATCGAGTTGTGTAGTTCTAGGTGATCCATGAGATAAGGAAAAAAGGGGAAGGCGAATTGGTGGTATAGCGAGCTACAAAGTGATATTCAGTTATACCTTCAAATATTTGTGCACATGGTGGCTTGTTTCTGTGCATGGGCATCTTCGGATCAGTCTTGTGGATCCATGAAAAATGGTTAGTGAAAGGATCAAGTGCGTGCAGTCAATCAAAGGACCAAGTGTTTCTACATAATATACAAGGAGGAAGTATGTATGCCCCCTCCTTATGATGGTGACATAGATCTATGAATCCATCATAAGGAAAATAGAACAAGGATACCTACTTCCAACAACAAGAGGATATCCTTAAAGAATAATGTATTGTTGTTTCCAAATGCAAAGAGTGAAAAACCCTTGTTAGCAAAGGAAAAAGATAATCATGAAAGGATGTCCACAAGTGGGAAGAGACCCTTGAAAGGAAAATATATTTGGCACAAGACATCCTTCAAGAAGATTTCTTGAGAAAAGACAACATCTATAAGACAAAGTGGGGAGGAGAACAAGAATGCACCTATTTATCCC
Source organism: Thuja plicata (assembly GCA_018584345.1). NCBI lineage: Eukaryota > Viridiplantae > Streptophyta > Pinopsida > Cupressales > Cupressaceae > Thuja > Thuja plicata. The sequence goes on along the minus strand of MU225653.1, from coordinate 2,177,339 downwards.
CTTGTCAAGTAGGTGAAAAATAGATTCTTGATGAAGAATAACACACTTTTAAGCCCTCAAGTAAGGGTATTTTTAGAAAATTAACATTTTTTCCAATAAATAAGATGCCATGATGTAGGATACATGTGTCTTTTATAAGAGAGAACCCAAATCAAAGCAACAAAGCCCTATATTAAAAGTAACGTCACAAAACAAATGCTACTGTACAAAGGAAAAGTGGATCCTTATATAAGAAGAAGATTGAACGATGAAACCTTCCCCCCCAAGCATAAGGGACAAAGGAAATATAATCCATCATATGCCCTAAGTGATAATTCCCTTATAAATATACATGAACTCCCAAGAAGGCATAAGGTTTCAAGAGAGCTTTCTTGCGTAAAACAACAAACACATCCTAGAAATGACATCACATTATAGAGGAAACCAAACCAACAAAGGGATAATGAATTACTTTTACAATAATGATGAAAGAATATGGAAAGGAATAGAAAGAGAAAAGAATCAAATTATACAAAATTCATGGTCACATGTATTATAAGAGATAAGCACTTGTAATCAAGGAAACAAATTGTAAAAGAAGACATGCACTTCTCATGTAGAGATAGATGTTTAACAACAATTCCATGTATAGAAGGATACCATAGTATAATAAATGAAACCAAAAAAGAGATAATGGATCTTTGAGAAAGAAGAATGAATGCTAGAGAGAGAGAGATTTCCCCCCAAGGGAGAGAACAATGGAAAAAAGACCTATTATGTTGCTCCACAAGTGTACATCATGAAATGGAAAGAGCCTTGTAGGCATGCAAGATTGCATGATGGATATAAACATAATATGATAAATAAATGCTAAGGTATGTTTGTGATATTAAGGAAGAGTATAAGATCTATAGTTAATGTAATAAGGCATCTATTTGCTAATTCTTGAACAAATTTCCTAAATTCAACACAATCAACAAGAGAATGTCTATTGTTATGATTAAAAAGAAAATTATAATTACCATTAGTATATCTTTGATTTCTAGGAAAATGTATAAAACGAAAATGAATTTTACTATCATATTTAATTCTCTAAAAGATTCATTTAGCCAAATCCAAATAATTATAAAAAGGAGGTGTAACAACAAATGGTGTTGGTAAAATAATGCTTAAACAAGGAGGGTTAGGTTTCCAAGAAGTATTCAAAGGGTTGGCTTGGGGTATAAAACCTAGACACTTCTAGTGACCCTTATAGGAGGGTAAATAGGAAATTTTATACCTTGTTCATTAATACCAAGATAGTTTTCACTATATCCTTGTTGAGTGGTAATTTAATATCCTATATTGTAGTTAGATTTTAATGTAGAGGGAGAAGGAGATTCATTTTGAGGTTTATGAAAGCGTGTGGCATAAGGAGGAATAGGATGGGAAGTAGGGTTATCCTTAGGGAGATTAAGATTCCTATCACTATCCTGAGTATCTTTATATGGGGAAGAAGAAGATGGTTTGTTAAAATCTTCATTTCTTCTTAATGTCACTTTAGGAGAGAAATAATCAAGGAAATTCCTAACATCAGGATTATGTATGATATCTTGATAGAAATAATATTGTTTAAGATCATGTAAATAATTACACATACTACCCTCCCTAAGACTATCCATTAAGGTAGGTTGAGGAAGAGGAGATCTAGGTCTCACTAAAATTGGAACATTAGGAGCTAGATTACTACCATCATGATTAGTACGTACTATAAGAGGAGGATTGAGTTGACTTGTGCTAATTCCATATTTAGATCTAACTTTTTCAATAAATAATTTTATGAGAGAAAGATATTCCATGGATTTTGTTAAAATTTTGATAAGAAAAACACAAACATTGATAAAAGTCTTGACATATACCCTATAACGAAGAAAAATATTTTAAATCCTCATTATACTATACACTAAAACACCATGAAGGAATGCAAACATCATCAAATGCAACAAAGTATCATTCACTCCATGTGATTGATAAAGAGAAATAAGGAGAAATATCTATGAGATCCAACAATAAAATTAATGTAATGCATACAAAGTAGATCTAGACATCAAATCAAAATGGAAATGTCATGTGTTGGGTTCACCAAAATGTACAATAGGTGAACCTAGATATCTAAATGCCTAGATTGACAAAATAGAACTAGATATCTAAATGCATAGAAAGGAGATCTAACTACCAAAACTAAAATAATGTAACAAGCGTCGGGTTCACAAATATGTACAATATAAAAATGGGGATTGTTGAAGTTTGCAACATAAGTACCTAGGATCAAACAAATAATGAAAACACCTTCCACAAGAAAGGGTAGCAAGAAAATAATTTCTATATTCCTCAAAATAAAAAAGGATTAAAATTTGCAAGATCACATAATTGTAGGATTAATTACAATGAAAAGATCAATTACTTGTATATAAATCAATAGATCTAAAAATAGAAAAACTAACTCAAACTAAAATTAGAAAACTAAAGAGAATTTATGCAAACTAGAAGTGCATGACATGCACAATGTGCAAACTAGAGCTTACCTAGAATTAGACTAAGCAAAATTTAGACTCACTAAGTGAACTTATGCTAGAGAATGAATGTGAAAACATGTACTTTAATTATGCATAATAATATGCATGAGAATATTCTCTAGTGCGTTCATAATTAATTAAAAAAACATATGCAAGTTTGCGTAAAGAAACTAATATGAATTTTATAACACACCCCTTAAGTAAAACTTAGAAATAAAAAACTCTATGCATGAATGAGTCCCAGAAACAAAGGCCTGATTAGGTACCCATGTACAATTAAAATATCTCAAAGTGGAGAAAAAGGAGAAAAACCACATGGGAGAAAACGCCTCTCCAAAAGTGGCAGATGCAACTACATGAAGTGCATAAGAACCTCCTGGAACACAAGAAAAGTGTGGACATGTATTGAATGATAAATCTCATAGTTTTGAATGAAGAACCTAATTTAAAACCAAGATGATGATCAAGATAAATTTGTATGATTTCCCTTAACAACACTACTTGAACAATGAAGAGATGAAAAACAAAGAAAAAACATTTTTTAATTGTGTTAACCCTCTTTTTTATTTTGGTAAAATTATTCATAGTTTTTCTGTTGAGAAAAAATAGAGAATATTTATTTTCCTTTTGATTGACTTTTCATTTCCCTAAGTCATTTTTCTATTATTGAAAAGCCTTCTACTTTTGATCTTCATGTATACTAAAGTCTGTAAATTTGAACCTTCTGGAACCTCAAGATTGAAGTTCAAAAGTTTAGTAGTTCAAGGTTCATTCTGTATATGTACATATCCCAACTTTTATTTTGAGTTTTGAGCCTTTTTTTGAAATTAATTTTGAAAAGTGTGAAGCAAGTTTGCGGATATCAAACTTGAACCATTGTACCTCATTTTTTTCAAAGTATGTTGTTCATCGCACATAAGAATATAAAGGTGAAGTGATAAATGAGGGAAAATAATCAAAGGGAAGCATATTATGGGCATTTCATGAAGTTTAAATTTTTAAAACTTCTGTGAATTAAAGGTAATGATTATATGGCAAGGGCTTCATGCAGAGAGTGACTAGTAATTAATGGTAGTGTTAAAAATATGTCACATCAAGTTAATTTGACATGAATGATTTGATTACATAAATCTAGCAATTATTTAACTAGATTTTGTGTCATTTAAGAGATGTCAGAAGAGATAATTTGTGATAAAAAATAAAAAAAATATGTCAAATGAGCTAATTTGGTATTAAAAAAGACAAAAACTGTCAAGTGAAGAAAAATGGCGTTGGAGGTAATGGGTTTTCTTACTCAAAATTAATAGGAAATTTATATTCTATGAAAGGTGAGTTCTAATATTTCCCACCACTATCAGTATTTCTTTGTAGTAAAAGGATATTTTTTTTGAGTTTCCTATATTCTTGGCTAGTTCTGTCATTTTGTTTTGTGTTTATTCAAATTATTACCATGAAATTTGCTTGCCAAGGTTTTGAGCATGGCTCTCGTATTGTCTTTTCTTTACCAGAATTTGGAGATACGTTTCTATCCCAGTATAGCTTACAAGAGTTCTAAGAGAGAGAAAAATCCCTATAACTTCCATGATGCAACTGATAGTAGGCATTGGTCTAGTCGAAGCAACAACTTTTCCTACAACTGTAATGCCCAAAATTAGTCCTTGAATGCATGAACATATATGACCTAAAAAATAGGTGCATAAGGGATGAAAATGGTGATGTATTGTTAACTATTAATAGAGAAACTATAATGGTTGTTATGAAGATTCCGCTGAAAGAAGCTTATGTAGACTTTGACATCACTAAATCTTATTGCTTCCTCTCAAAGAAGAAGACAAAGTAGAAAAGCATAATTACAAGGAATTGGCTCCTAAAATATCAAAAAGGTGCCTCGAGATTACCTAGACCATTAAAAAGAAAACATTTAATAAAATAAGTTAGAGACATTATCATATTATTACATAGACTTAAAGGTGGAAAACAAACATACGTCTGGGAAGACTGGATGTAATTCTTTATCTAGATAAATCTGAAATGAAAACAATATTTAGATTGGGCATAAATACTTATCAAGCACTTGCATGAGGGTTTAAGCAATTTCCTTGGTAGAAAGAATTTCTACATGTCTTCCTATCTCTTTTACTATCTAGCTTCCACAAAGGAGTGGAAAGGGTTACATCATTAACCCTAGGTGGAAGGAATCAAAATTTATGATTACTACCCTCATTTATAGATGAAAAAATGTTATGAAAATTATAGGAGGGTTAATGATGTGTTCACAGGAAGGATGATTCATGAAATAAAGGGGAATATTAATAAATGAATTTATGATGAGGCTATGTAATTAGTGAGTACTTACGACAGTTACTTCACTCAATTTCCCATATTGCCTTGGTATGGTTTCCATCATTTTTTAATTAAATGAACTTTGTATGGTTTTGATCATTTTGTATTAAATGAACTTTGTAGGAAATTATCTCTCATAGACAAATAAAAATTGGCAAGACAAAATTCAGGTGTTTCTTTTCCTATTTAGCTTGGTCACTATATATGTAAAACAGTCTCAGATGCTTTGAACTTAGAAGTGGACCTGAAAAAGTTTAATCTACAACATTATAGGGCTATACCTAAATTTAATAGTAAAGGTTTTGCTAAAGCTCACCTAAATTATGGAGAAATGTTTTCACAAATTCCCCACATGGAATTTTTTTTGGAAGACTGCTCAGATGAATTTGAAGTAAGGAGGAGACTATGGTCTAGGTTCTCTTTGAGGAAAATAGTCACTCTCGGATTAAGGATGAATATTTCTAGGATAAAGGATGATGAAAAGGATATAATTGATCTTTAGTATAATGAAGAGGTGCAAAAACAACTGATCTTTGAAATTGATTGGGAGGAACTTGAAAAAGATTAGATTGAAATATGGACTTTCCTAGTGATATGGAGAATAGAGAAATGGTTAAGAGAACAGAGATTTGGGAAAATATGGACAAGTGACTCAGAGCCATCCTTAGATATAAGTGTCATTTCTCTTCCATATGTCCCTATAATTTCCTTTAATGAACCTATTTATATTTGTGTTGCGGGTACCTCAAAGACAAAAACTAAGAAGTGCCCTATTACCAAGAAGTCAAGGAAAAATTCTATTAACAATTCACCTACCGGTGCTACCAGGTCAAGGAGAAAGAAAAAGGAGAAGAAAAGTCTTGTTGAAAATACATTTGTGGACCTAGATACTATAGATGATATTGATAATGCAATGGCTGAACAAAACTCTAATATACCTTTGGCAGAAAGCACTGATGTAGAAAAGAAGGTTGAAACCACGCCGGACCTTGCAAATACAATGGTACAGTTAAATGTGACCCCAAGCAAAGTTACTCCTGAAAAGGGGGTTTTGATTTGCACTCCTCAATGGATAAATATTTAAATAAATAAGAAGAGAAATGTAGTTCCAATATCCTTTTCTTTAGAAGATATGGTTAGCAAGTTCTTGGGGAAGACCCCTAAATTTAAGAAACTAAAAAATACTTCTAGAGTGGATTTTGACCCAGATATAGGGAATTGGAATGTAGAAGTGGCTCACCTGCTAATAGAAAATGAATTCCAAGATCCAACTGATAAATATTTTATAGTGAAAAAGGTTTATCTTGGGCCTGCTTCACGAACTGTAGATGTGCACCATCTAGAAGCTTCTACCAGGAAAATGGTCAACAAAACCTAGAAAGATGAGAAGGATAGGAAAAATTGAAGAAAACCCTACATCTAATGGTTGAGTATATTGACACTATCCATAATTAGAGCCCCACATGCTACAGCCCAGTTACCTATCTCGTATGATCCCAAGTCTCTAGCCAACCAGAAAATGCTAGATCAAATATAGAGGAGTAAAATGGTAACTGGGGATTTTAATTATTTTCTAAATGGATTTATCCAACAAGGAACTAAATATATTATTGATAAACAAAATTTTTATGATGATGCTACGGTTTTCATCAAAGAAGTGAAATCAGAATTTGCTTCTTTGGAAAAAGAAAGATAAAAATTTGTAGCAGTGATTTATCAAATGGATGAAGTTCAAAATGGTGTTATCAAGTTCTTGGCAGAGAAGTTTGTGGCAAATTTGGATGAAAATGTGATATATGTGTGCAATAAAAGTATCAAGTGGAGGAACTCAATCATAAAGTAGGGTCATGAAGAGCCCATCAAATTGTTGAAGTAATTGACATAGCTCACTCAATCTATGCAAAATAACCTAAAGTGCATTATTGTGAAATGTTTGGAAGATGATGGAAAAATTGTAGAGGCCATAAATAAAATAATTCAGTCTTTCAAAGAAAATATCAAGTATGTGAAGGAGTCCAAAACCCTAAATAAAAAATTATTTCTCAAGGGTGGCTAAGATTGAATCAATGTTAACTCTTTGCATTGATCAGCTCCAAAATCATTTGGACAAAGTGGCAAACGTTACGAGGGAAAAAGAAGTCTGGAAAAAATGATTCCTACATATTTTCCTTCCTAATTTCACAGTGATCCAAGAGTTCTCTATTGCACATAAGGAATGGAAAGTGCAATGTGACCCCTCAATAGAATAGAGAAGATTTTGGATTTTCCTCAATGCCACCACAACCGTGATCGTGCTGGATGAATTTATTTACTTCTTAGTTTAATTTAGATATCTTTTGGCAGCAAAAATTGAATTTTACTCTTGAAAAGATTTAACTAACTCTGGGTTTAATGATATTCCTCTATGAAGAGGCTATATATATTTTTAAAAGACATTAAAAAGGTCTTAGAAATTTTGAGCATATAGACCTCATATTAATACTTTATGATGTATTTGATGTTTTTTGAAAAACTTTATCTTTGAATGAAGATGGTGAATGGTAATTACACGCTTAAATATTTGTGTTTAAGTGAATGAAAGTGATTTTCTATATGAATTCATATTTCAGTGTGGTGATTGTTCATCTTTTGAAAACCTTTCATATATTTTATTGTATATTGTTGGTTTATAAGCTCAGTTAGTTAAGATTATCCATATTGAAATAGGGTCTGTGTACTCTATTTTTTGAACTGCTTGTTTCAAAAAATTGCATTCATGTCATGGTGATGTGTGAATGTTAGCAATCCTTTATTACTTTCTGGTTAAAAGTATATTCAGATTTTAGTGTAGATTATATTCACTGTGTTAATCCCTAAGTTTTGTTGATGATTAGTGACCAACACTTAGTCATTTACTTAGTCAGTTTTAGTTGGTTATCATTGTGGCCAAGCTAAAAATTCAAGGTTGAAAATATTGCCAAGAAATTTTTTAGGTTGCCGAGTTACATCATGTCAAGCCAAGTAGAATATTAAGTGTTGAGCGACAGAGATATTAAGTGCCGAGCAGAACATTTTTTGCATACATGTCAGGATTGATTCAAACTTTGATGTGAAATGTTTAGGTTGACTTGTATGAGCTTTGGGCCGACATATGTACGCATTTAATATTTTTCTACTGAGTTATTTACGCATTTAATTGTTTTATCCTATGCATGGCATGGAGCCAATCAAAATATTGTAATGCCTTGGGGGCATAAATAATAGATCTTGATCATTGTTCTAGATCTCGCTGCCAGATCCATAAAGACATATAAGATTTCTTCTAACCCTATTATGGATGTGTGAGAGAGAAGGGTTTTTGTGTTCATGAAAGATGAACAGTGAGTTATTTTGAGAAGAAGCTTAGATCAAGAAGAATGACATAGCAGTGAAGAGAAGAGTAAAGACATATTAGATTGTGAGATCACAGAAGGTATTGGAAAGAGCAGATCCGTCATCAGCATCTAAGCGCATAACGAAGGATCACTACTTGTAACATTTTAACAGTATCAGGTGAAATCTCTTAATAGAGTGGTTCTAGCAGACCATTTTAAATCTCTTAGCCAAGTGCTTACTTTATTGTAAGTTGAAATCCTTTAACAAGGTAGATTGTAATGATCTTTAGCTCTTAACTGAACAGACCTTTAACTAGGTAGATTGCATTTTGTAATCAAACTCTTGTAGCCCTAACAGGCACACTTTATTGCTGCAGTAGTGAAGACTTTGTGGGTTTCATCCCCACCCCAATTTTACCTATTTGGGTTTCTAGGTTACCAAAATTCTATGTTATGAGTTATACTTTTCATGTTGTTGATAATATCTGATGCTAGGTGAAATTCATATATGTATGAATGTGAATCAATTTGTTTTAAGTGATTAAGTTTTAAGATCTAATTCACCCCCCTCTCATTATCTTTCTTTCCCATTATTGTACTTCCAACAATCGGTATCAGAGCACAGTTCTCCTACAAAAGCTTTTAATCAGCTTGTGAGTACAGATATTGAGATGGAGGTTTACAAGTTGGGTAAAGTCATTGAGAATCAGAAGATCAAGATTTAGCTAGCATTACATCAGCTTGAGATAGCAAGACAAGAATTGAAGAAATCATTGACAGCTAGGAGAGATTTGGATAAACAAATGAATGATACTTGTTATCAAGAAGATGACACTGCTAATCTATTTCAGAATGGAGATTCTACTAAGAGTGATGCAACAATTGTAGATCTACTAGAAAAGAACAATGTACTATGTGAAGAAGTCAAAAACTTGAAAAGAGAAAAAGAAATGCAGACAGTGAGACTATGTGAAGTAGTGGAACAAAAGAAGAAAGCTGAAGATGACAAAGCTACGGCAGAAGAAGATAAAAGAGTGATAACTGTCAGACATGATGAAAGGACACATGATGTGCAAATGATGACAATCAATCAGGTTGACATGGAAAATCAACTGCTACTTGAAAATCAGGAGATTAGTAGGAAAGATATGGAAATGATGAATCTGAGATCTAAGAACAATCAATTGAAAGATTATTTGAGATCTAAGAAGGAATTGAATGAAAGGTTGAATAAACCTAATGAAGCTTTGACTCATTTTGAGAATATGATGGAAGCATCAAGAAGACCAAAAGATTCTTCTAGATTAGGTCACACTGAACCAAAGACATCTACTGAGAAAGGAGAATCATCTAAGAATGGTGAAAGGAGGAATGTAAAGACAAAGCACAACAAGCTTGTTTTCCACCACTGTGGAAAACCAGCTCATACAGCAAACATTTGCTGAAGCAAGAAAGGTAAGTCCAATCCTAAACCTAAGTTCAATGGTTACTATTTTAATTACAATAAATTTGGACATAAAGCACATGAATGTTGGGTTGAAGCAAGTGATGCACCTCCCAAACCAAGATTTAATGGTTATTGTTACAAGTGGTCATAAAGCACAAGACTGTAGATCCAATGCTAAACAACAATGGACATCAAAGACACAAACAAAAGCACATAGGAAAGGCAACACTTACAACTGGGATTATAACACAAGGTAGAGTTTTTGTTAATATGAGTAATATGGACATGCACCTGAAGATTTCTTAAATACACATTTTAGAGGAAAATCTAAGAGTTGGATGAATGGAATCCTAGTCTTCTTTAGTTGTTTGAAGATTGGTCGCACTAAGAGAGAGTGTATGACAAGAGTACCCACTCCTACTATTGAGGAAATAAGAGCATAGATGAACTAGACATGGGTAAGGAAAACATAGTCGAGCAGTAGTGAAACCACTAAAGCCAAGGTCACCCAATCCAATGGATCAGGTGATCACACCATCTCTAACTAATAAATAGAGGTATGCAAGGAACTGCATTTAAATTTCAAATCTTACATCAGTTCCTAATATGTAAATGTGCCAAAGTCCATATCTGCATATGTTGAGATGCACCAGGACATGTTTGTGACAAGTGCCAAGAAGAGTTAACTGCACTATAGGTACCAAGTTGGTTGGCTGAGTAAGTTTTGTGATGGCCAATTATGGTAAGCTGAGTGGTATGCAAGTTGTGTTAGTTAGCCAATGACAACTAATTTGCACAAACCTAATGGGAAGAATATTTATTTCTTACCTACCTTGACCTTTCAAGTCTATATAAGGATGAACAATTTATTCTTCATTTTACCTTACAATTTTTTGTATTCACAGAGCGATCGAAGAAGTTGCAGAATTGATCTTAGTAAATTTTGTTTCAAAAATCTTGTTAGCGTACCATCGGCAACCCTAAGGTGAACAGTGTGAAGTGTTACTTTCCAAGGTACTCTATTCTTCATTTTTGAACCCTAATTCAGAGATTATGGCTGCAAGTTCTTCCGCACCAGTCAAATGTATGGAGGAGGAGCTGAAACAAATTAAGGTAGTAAGAAGTGATGCGTGTGCACCTCCTAACTTTTGAGCCAATCCTGAAAGTGCAATTTTAGGTGATCTAAATGGAGCCCTCTCATCTATTCCACCAAAGGTACTTATGATCCACGATGTTAGATCTTGTTACATGGTTAAGATTAGTGAAGTAGGTGATAGTGAATTGAGGAAATCCTACAACAAATTGTGTGAAAATGGAGTTTTGAAAGATGAATTCAAGAATTTAGCCGACAAAGGGTTAACTCGTGCCCTAGATTTTCTGCTAGACTTCAAGGATGAATGGATCAAAGTTGTTCTAATTCGAGTTCATAATATGCATATGTGGCTGGAAAATGGACCAGTTAGGATCACTAAAGATATTATTCATCGAGTAACTAGATATCTTGTTATCATCAAAAAAAAAACAATGAGAGATCAAAGTAAAGAAGAAATAGCAGCTAACACTAGAGCTGTCTGGAATAATAGAGGTATGACTATCTCTACAATTGAAGATTTAGAACTTGAATTTGGAGTGAGAGTGATTGCACATAAGTTCTATTAGTCGAGCTAACTGGATAGTGTTCCCTGCACAATTGTGGACCAAGGATGGAAGATAGTCGAGAAGAATCACACCTACGACCTTGTCGAGCTACAATTGACACAACTAGCTGAGAACTTACTATCAATCAGAAAAGCTAAAAGCTCATCATGTAAGTTTGGCTCTTTACTAGTTTGTATATTCTTCTATGTACAGAAGTCATTTCCTATATTGGGAAATATTGTTTGGAAGAAGGATAGACCTATTATTATGCAGATTAGTGAATATATTCAGCAATTAGGCAATACTTTCAATAGTATTATGGGAAACTACTTTGTGGAATTCAAAAAGAGAATGAGGTTAAGGACTAGAATTCCTAGTTCACTAGTGGAAAAGCACTATGAGGAGATATTTTTTCTATTTGATACAGATTACACTTACATTTAGGCTGTGACACCTAGGGTATCATGGCTGGAGCCATTTCCCTATGAAGTTAACATTGATGAAACATTAGCAGCTATCACAACACTCCTAGCAGAGGAGATTGATACAAAAGCAAAGAGATTTGGAAATTATGATGAAGCTAAGGAAAAAAAATATCTATGAATCTTAAGGCAAGAACCATGGAGAGAAAGAGGAAAAAGATTGTGAAAAATCTGAAGAAAATGGTTGGATTGCCGAGTGATGAGGAGCTAGAGGATGCACCTCTAGGCCTATCTACTAGACAAGGAGAAGATGTATCTAAAGAAGAAGAAGAAGTAGAAGTTAGTGAATCTAAAGAAGAGATTCCTATTAAGGAAAAAGGAAAGAAACCAGCAGTAGCCAAGGTAACCAAGTTGAGTCAAGCAAAACCTAAAGTTACCCCTCCCATTTCCAATCATCCAAGGACAAGGGTATCTATTGTTACATCTCTAGCAGTGAAAAAAAATGTATATGCAAAGAAGAAGGTTGGAGAGAGTAGTACTGGATCAAAGACTAAATTTGCAACAAAGGTTGTGCCGAGCCTACAGGTAAAGAGACCAAGAAGGAAACTACATCTGGATCCATAAAGTGATGAAGACAAGACTAAAATTGATGAACCCAAAAACATACGAACAACACCATTCAAGAGACCCACTGATATTAATGAGGTATGTGAGAATTTGAGGAATTCTACAGGGTTATCTAGTTTTAATTTTATCAAGTATGAGAAATTGAAGTTAGAAGATAAGCATAAAGTTCAAGAAGCACTACTAGATATGATGTGCAATTTCAATTTAACTCCTATAGAGATAGGAAATAATGTGCTGAGTGAGTTATATGAGTTTCTATCTAGCAAATGGGAATTTTCACTTACTACTGAGAGATAGATTAGAGAAGGCACATTAGCTCAAGTCATTCCTAAGCTGACTAAGAAACTGAGAGAAAAATTTGTTGAGGATTATAAGCATAAATTCATACCTAAACAGAGAGTTTATGCTATTTTGAAAAATGATATTGAAAGTGTAGTACAATAGAGTACTAGGATTTGGCAGGAAATCTTTGGATTGATTGCTCCAAAAGAGAAGAAGACTGATGAAGGAACATTTGAGCCGAAGGCTAAAGAAATTGAAACCACCCTTGCACCACAGAAATCAAAAGAGAAAATTGCTACTGAGCCTGAAAAGACTAGAGTAGAACCAAATGATCTAATAGATACAGTAAGCATTGTTGATCTGATAACAGATAGTCCAATTGATGTCATAATTGATGACTCTAGAAATTCAGATGCCAAGGGTCAAGATGAGTTGAGAGACACAACTATAGAATTTCCTATTAAGGCTACTAAGGCTAAAGGAGAGAAGAGTACAGAGGAAGATGAAGAGAAAACTCAAGAGAAACATGAGGATAAATTTGAACCAAAGGAAGCATAAAAGGAGAAAATAGATGAACAAGAGGTAATTACACAAAGTCCACCTATTTTAGAGGTTGTGAAAATAGTCTTAGATAGTGGTGAGGAGATGAGGGATACTGACAATGAACCTAAGGAACAAGAGGTAGTGCAAGTGCTGGTTGGTTTACCACACTCAGCATCATCTACTCCCACTGGACCCAAAATAGGAGGTACGCCTGATCAACAAACAATTTTGACTGAATTGAAAAATGTAATGATGGCAACTACTCATATAGGAAAAGGTATTGAGGAAACAAATCCAAGCTGTAGCTCATCAAAATTTAAGAGGAGGAAGAATTCTCCCACTCCTAATGTCACATTAGATGAAGTTATTGTGATTCCACCATGGGATCCCAATGTTTTATCTTATGAACAGATTGAGACTCTTCAAGAATTACTCAAGAGGAAGAAAAGGCAGGAGAAAATGAAAAGAGAGAAGAAGCAAAAGCAGGTGTTACATGACATCAAGGATATATTTGTAAAATATTTTTACATGGAAGATGAAAATCCTCAAGCTCCTATTCTTGAACAGTTAGTTCATATTGTGCAAAAGGTGAATGATGACAACATTGAATCTAATGAGAAGTTATTGCAATGGTCCGAGAGGAAATTCGAGAACAAAGTACTGGCAAAAATCTCAGAGGAGATTGCAGTAAAGCAGGTTGAACTTTCTTCCCTTGTAGAAATTTTGGAGGAAGTTGCAAATAATGTTTATTTTTTGTATAAGAAGTTATGTGATGTTGAATTCTTCACAAAGGATAATCTACAGGCCATAGAGAAATTGCAATTAGACTTAAAGTCAACTGGAAATTCACTGAGTATGGATGCTAGCACTAGCTCCTTACATTTTAATAGATTGATTAATGCACAAAGGAGGATAGCTGAGCTCATGGCCGAAGATGGTCAGATAAGGACCAAATTGATTACTATCTAGAAAAACCTAATACCTCATCTAGAGGTAATTCAGAAAGAACTTTCAGCTACAAAAGAATTGGTTAAGTGAAATTCATATCTCTCCACTACATAAAGTTTAGTAAGTCTAGCTGTCGAGCTAGAAGTCAAATTAGAGGTTATGAAGTTTGTTAAGGATAGTTGGGACACTACATTCTCTTCCACCTTAAAACTTCATAAATAGTTTTTGGATAATTATAACTTGATCCCACCTGCAATCAGTGACAAAAACAAGGGGGAATCTGATAGGACTAACAAGGATACATCGTAGGAAGATCAGTACAGGTATCAATGTAAATATTTTTTTGAAGGCATGTATACTATGAAATTTTTTGTATGTAGTATGGTGTACATTCCTAGGGGGATTACATTGTGTACTTAGGAAATATTTTGGATGGAACGAATCAAAAGAAATGATAAGTGTGTTTTTTCCACTAATATCAAAGGGGGAGATTGTTAATCCCTAAGTTTTGCTGATGATTAGTGACCAACACTTAGTCATTTACTTAGGCTATTTTAGTTGGTTATCACTGTGGCTGAGCTAAACATTCAAGGCCAAGAAACATTTCTGAGCAATTTTTTAGGTTGTCGAGTTACATCATGCCGAGATGAGTAGAATATTAAGTGCCGCGACAGAGATATTAAGTGCCGAGCAGAATAGTTTTTGCATACATGTCAGGATTGCTTCAAACTTTGATGTGAAATGTTTAGGCTGACTTGTATGAGCTTTGGGCCGACATATGTATGCATTTAATATTTGTCTACTGAGTTATTTACACATTTAATTGTTTTATCCTATGCATGGCATGGAGCTAATCAGAATATTGGAATGCCTTGGGGGCATAAATAATAGATCTTGATCGTTGATCTAGATCTCACTACTAGATCTATAAAGATGTATAAGATTGCTTCTAGCCCTATTATGGATGTGTGAGAGAGAAGGGTTGTTGTGTTCATGAAAGATGAACAGTGATTTATTTTGAGAAGAAGCTTAGATCAAGCAAAATGACAGAGCAGTGAAGAGCAGAGTAAAGACATATCAGATTGTGAGATCATAGAAGGTATTGGAAAGATCATATCCATCATCAACATCTGAGTGCATAACAAAGGATCACTACTTGAAACATTCTAACAGGTGTATCAGGTGAAATCTCTTAATAGAGTGGTTCTAGAAGACCATTTTAAATCTCTTAGCCAAGTGCTTACTTTATTGTAAGTTGAAATCCTTTAACAAGGTAGATTGTAATCAAACTCTTTTAGCCCTAACATGCACACTTTATTGCTGCAGTAGTGAATATTTTGTGGGTGTCATCCCCACCCCAGTTTTACCTATTTGGGTTTCTGGGTTACCAAAATTCTATGTTATGAGTTATACATTTCATGTTGTTGATGCTATCTAATGTTAGTTTAAATTCATACATGTATGAATGTGGATCAATTTGTTTTAAGTGATTAAGTTTTAAGATCTGATTCACCCCCCCTCTCAATATCTTTCTTTCCCATTATTGTACTTCCAACACATTAAAGATATTTGAAAGGGAGTTGTACCTTAGTTCAATGGGAAACTATTTTTATTTTACCCAACGGTGGCTACTCATTTGTTCTTAAGAAGGGTTGTAGAGTAAAATAAAATCTTTATTAATAAGGACAAATCCATTAACCAACAAATTTTTGGCAACTCTACTGGGGAATCGAATAGTCATATTTAAGATCAATCATCACTGGAGATGTGGGAAAATGGCGCTACCCATGAAAATATATTTCTTGTTTTACAGCCTAATCTTAGTTTTCAAGACGATCAGAAAGACATAATCAGCCAAATAAATACCCTTGCTTGGCCCACACACAAAATTATAGAAGATTATAGGAGAGTGATTCAAGTATCGGAGAGAGAAGAAAACTTGTCTGATTACCTAAGGTTTTTATTATTGAGGCAAAGAAGAAAACAAGTATTAAACACATTCAGGAACCAAGCACAAATCAAGTTTTTGGATCCATAAGAGATTAAGAAAAACCAATAAATTAATAAATAGTTGTACAACTACAATTTAGCATATTGGAGTTTAGAAGATATACAAGAGCCTTGAGGAGAGGAGTTGAGGATCCCATTTTTTAAGCATTACAAAGTCTAAATTTTTCATATAACCCTAACCCCATTAAAAGAGTGATAAGGAGGCCTCCTTCCCCTCCAAAAGTCCCTGGATCTCCTATTTTCCAAGTTTTAACCCTTCACGTTATTGTTCTCCCTATTACTATAAACCTCCTTCCAATGGCCCAACCCAGGGCAGAAGTTGTAGGACCTCTAAATTTAGGGGCTAATCTTAATGCTCTACCTAAAGGAGCAAGGGAAAATTTACCCAAATTTAATGGAGATGGAAAAATATCAACAGATGAATATATAAATGCATTTTCTATAGCATGTGGCATGTTAGGTGTTCATCATCAAGATGTGGTTGTAAGGCTCTTTGTACAATCTTTAATTGAAGCTGAAACAAAATGGTTCTATCACTTACCTAATAGATCAATTTCAAATTGGAATGATATGAAAACTATATTTGAGAGCAGGTTCAAAAGTGTTGAAGATGAACATTCTCTTCTTTCCCAATTAACTTACCTTAAGAAAGAGATACATGAACCTAGAAGATAATTCATGAAAAATGTAACAAGATCATTAAAAAAATCCTAATTGCAAAAAGACCAACTCCCAAAAACTAGAAGTGCTTCTTTCTCAACTCTATGCCCCTTGATATTATTTTTCATCCTAGAAGAGGTAGGGTGGAAGATTTAGTGGAAGCACACACATTCGTAGTCAAGTTAGAAGACGATCTTATCACAACTACAAAGTAGAAGAGAGAGGTTCAAATATCTAATTCTCAAGCTTCATCTTCTTATGATCCTTTGGTCAAAATTAGCCAATGAAATTATTTCCTTAAAAAGAAAAATACCTAAAGACAATACATCATTTCAACAATAAAACCAAGATATCACTAGGATAAATACTAATACTAGCAACAAGATATTACAATTCCCACCAACACAAAAAAGGTTGGTTATTGAAGCTCCTCCTGGAAATAACCACATGTGTTCTTTTCATTTGACTACAGATCATGATGAAAATTCTTTCCCAGAAATGGTTAGACATAATCAAATGACCACTACAAAAGATATGTTGAGGGAAGTTAGAGAAGATGAAAGAAACCCTGAGGAACCTAGCAACTCTGAAATTCACTTCCTAGAATATGAACCAGATTAAGAAATGAAAGGTGAAATATTGGTTACTCTAGATGATCCTGCAAGTGTTGTGTTGACTAGAATCCAAAAAAATTATAAATATCCAAATAATTTAGCTTCTCTAGAAGTGCATGTCAAAGGTAAGGAACCTCTTGCTAGAACTCCTAGTACCGATTCAAAGGTTCTTGAGTTTCAACTGCTACAAAGATTTGATCCTGAGACTTCTTTTGATATCGTAGAGTTATATAAATCTTCAAGAATCCAAATATCTCATGTCATTTATCTTAATTTGATCCCAAAAGAGATAGACAAGTTAGTGAGATATGACAAAGGCATCATTTTCAGATAGATCCTAGTAGTCAATGACTTGTTAATTTTGAATCTTACATTGTTTAATTATTTTCTACTCAACCTGAATCACCTGTATCTACATCTGAATTGACTATCAATGCACTTAATGATCCTTCTCATACATACAATATGAAACTTAATCTATTTTATGTTTCTTTATTCATAAGTGGCCATAAGCTTAGTAATCACATTATAGAATTAGGTGCCTCTGATAACATTATGCCTTCTTATGTAGCTAAATCCCTGAGCCTATCACTCACTAAAAATTTGGGTAGGTTTTATTCCATGGATAGCAAGGAAAATCCTTTTCTCATGCAAATAAAAGATGTACAAGTTTCTCTTGCAATCTATCCTAGTAAAATACTAAAGCTGACTATTTTGGTAGCGGATATTCCTGCCAGTTATGGCATGTTGTTGAGTAGAACATCTTGTAAAGACATGGTTGGAGAAATTAAAATGGATTGGTCAAAGGAAAATATTCTGGTAGGGAAAAAGAGTGAAATTATAACCCAAAGAAAATTCTAAATTTTTTGTATTTCCATCTGACGATCCTAGATCCCAAATATTATATCAAGAATGTGAATTTGGAAACTATATGATATCTTCTAAAAATGAGGAGGAATCAATACTAGAACCTACTTGTTTGAAGGTATTTGTATCATGGAATTTTGTGGTAGTTTCTCATCAGCAGGATCTGGGGAAGGTGTAGTTTTGATACCTCCTAAAAATGAGAAATTTCCTTATTCTTTCAAATTGGAGTTTTAAAAAACCAATAGAATAGTAGAGTATGAAGCTTTTGTATTAGGATGAGACCAAAAGAAAAGGAATAATTATACTCAAAGTAAAGGGTGATGTTGAATTGATCATCAAACAGCTTAGGAACATTTTCAATGTGGGAAATGAAAGATTGATACATTATAGAAATAGGGTTTGGGATGAAATAGAATATTTTGATACCTTTTCTATTGAAGTGATTCCCAAGGATCAAATACTAGGGTGGATTCTTTGGTTGTATCAACTTCTGTCCTTCTCCCTCATCCTGATTTAAAGAAGATACATATAGGATAGAAATGATTTTCCAGCCTAATGTCCCAGATAATATTAAATCTTGATAGGTTTTTGAGAATGACACAAATTACAAACTTCTTTTGAAATCTAGAAATCTTTATGACAACTTGCTTTGAAGGTTCTAAATCAGAATGCAAAGAATTATATCCTGATTTGGGAGTTGATTGAGATAAATTTGTGATTCAATTGAAAGGGAATAAAATATTGAAAGGCTTGATATCTCTTGAGCATCTATTTGAATTTCATGATTGATATCGCAAAAATAGACATACTCAGGCTGCCAATGGTCTCAGATATTATGAAAAAGTGAATATTGGAGATGAAGTTGATCCCAAGTTTGTTAACATAGGTAAATATTGCACACCAGAAGAAATGCATGAATTAATTAAAATGATTATTAAATATAAATATGTCTCTTCTTCTTGTTATGATGATTTGAAAGAATTCAGGGGAGGTCAGTTCCAACATCACATCCCTTTGAAACTAGGTGCAGTTTCATTCAGACAAAAAAATAGAAATTATAATCCAAAGGTCACAACAGATATCTTTAGAGAAGTTAATAAAATGTTGAAAGCTAGAATTATATACCCAATAAATCATTCAATGTGTGTGACAAATATTGTTTCAGTATAGAAGAAAAATGGGGAAATAAGAATCTGTATTGATTTCAAAAATTTGAATTAGACAAGTTGGAAAGAGAATTATCATTTACCTCCTATGGATCATATTTTGTAGACAGTTGCTAGATCAGAGATGATGTCCATGCTAGATGGATTTTTGGGCTATAACCAGATAAGTGTGGACAAATGGGAACAACATAAGACCACTTTCATT
The DNA here is from genome assembly GCA_018584345.1 of Thuja plicata. Taxonomy (NCBI): domain Eukaryota; kingdom Viridiplantae; phylum Streptophyta; class Pinopsida; order Cupressales; family Cupressaceae; genus Thuja; species Thuja plicata. The sequence goes on along the minus strand of MU225653.1, from coordinate 2,157,680 downwards.
ATCCCATGGGTAAATTTTTATTATAGTCGTATTGCCTTTGCTTTTATCAATGTTGGTTCAAATTTTCAACGGGAAATGAACTTAGCTTTTGGTGTTATTTGTTATTGTTTGATTAGATTTGAGAATGTAGTCTTTTAAAATTTTGATATATATTGTGTAGTCAAAAAATGGAAGCACTTCCATTTTAGACTTGTTTAGCCTTCTGAGTGAGTGGTTTGGGCTCATGAAAAGCGCCTTGAATGGGTTCCTGATCTTGACATGGCTTCCCCCTGTTCTGTCCTTCTTCTCACTCCTGTTTAGCCTGATTTTTGCATTCTGAACTACAGACTGGTAATTCTGGGCTTCAGGGTCAGGGTCGACCTTTTAGGTCTATGTTGACCTCAACCCTGACCTAGGTTAGGGTTGACCTTGACCCTGACCTAGGTCAAGGTCAACCTCAACCTTGACCTAGGGTTCAGATCCTAGGGTCTCACAGTTTTTAGATGTCAGCCTTTGCAAAAAGTATTTCCCACTTTTGGGTCGGCTGTTTCAAGTTCCCAAGTGTTGATTCCTAAATTATATTTAATATAGGTCCTCTCCTAGGGGTAAAGGATTTAATGGGAATTTAATCCTCCTATGTAGGCCTCCTTAGAAGATTGTGCCCTAATTTCATATAAAAGGGAGCCTTCTCCTCTCATTTTCTCTAGGCATTACGAACGATAACCATCATCAAGCAAACTATCTTCAAGGGTGATTCAAGCAAGCTAAGGAGAAAGATTTCAAAGCAAGAATTCATCCATTCAAGTATCCATTTTCATGAAGGAGATCCATTGGAGGTCATTGAAGGATTCAAGCTACATAGTTCCCTTTTGGTGATCTCTCTATCCACCTTCTTCCAAGCCTATTCCAAATTCAAGAACCCATTCAAGACTTGGTGTTGGAGATCTACAAACAAGAGATTGAAGACATCCTATCTTTCTACATTCTACATTTTGAAGCATACTTGTGGATTCAAGGATTTGAATCTGCCACAAGGAATTTTTCAAGCAAGGTAAATTTATGCATTTACTTTGTCTATTTTTGCAATTTCAATTACATATATTTGAGGTTAATTCCAAAACCGGGGTTTGACCAAGGAAAACCCCTATCCCACAACAAACAATCTCCTTTTTCTTGTAGGTATAGGTACAGAACAACATATTTGAGACCAGATCTGGATACCCTTTTTGGCTTTCTTTTGGACGGCGTGAAAAGATTTTCTGTCGCACCTGTGCAGGTCAGGGTGGACATTATTGGGTCAGGGTTGACATTTGTGGGTCAAGGTTGACCTTTTTCATAAGATGACATTGGAATGGAAAAATATTTATGGGTTTTGTTCGTGTCTACATTCCGGTTCAGGATCAACTGTCAGTTTTTCCAGAAATAGTCTATAGACATCAGAAAACAACATTCTTTGATGTGTAATATTTCAAGGTTAGTGCATTTCTCCCATTTCTTCAATTACTGTCATATATCATATCTATACATATAATTAACAGAATTTAAGGTATCCCTCTTGTTAATCTCTTTTCCAAATAGTTGATTCA
>MU225653.1:2119906-2146478 GCA_018584345.1 Thuja plicata | reverse complement strand
CCCCCAAATATATATATATATATATATATATATATATATATATATATATATATATATTGTTAATTAAATTTTTTTTTTAATATGGTTTTTATTTAGTTTGCGTAAATTATATTTAATTATTTTTAAATTAGTTTAAATTAATATTTTATTTTTATTAATGTTTTTTTATTATTATTTATATGTTATTTGGTAATCTAAACAAAAATTTAGTATATTAATAATGTTTTAATTAATTAATATTATTTAAAATTGGATTCATTAAATATGTTTTTTTTAAGAGAATTTAATTCACATGTAAGGTTATATAGAATACTTATAACATTTGTTGTTAATTTCGTTTATATATATTAAATGGATTTAATATATAAGGGGACTTGTAGTTGTTAAATTAATTAGTAATAATAAAGGATATTAATGTTAATGGAATATTTGTTTTCATGAAGTTATTTATTTATGGAAAATGATAGTATCAATATTGAGTTAGTATTGATGTCTACTAGGGATTATGTTCGTATTTCCATACTATTGTAATTATAGTTGGATTTAGTAATTATTTCAAATAGGCTAATTTATCTGTGTGATAGTCTATAAATTAACCTATAGGAGATTTTATTGCGCATTTTCTGTGAAGATTTAATTATAGTGTGTTAGTAATTTTTACTAGATGAATAAATTTGCATAATAGGGATTATAAATTTATTCATCACTGCGTTCTTTGATTTTCTTCTTCTTGAAGTACATTAATTATGTCATGTTGTATTCTGAGTTTTTATTGAAACGAATTATGTGTTCTTTCCTTATATGGGATGTTTTCATTCTTGGGTATCTGTTTGGGATAGAAGACCTTTAGGATGTAAAACCAGAGGTTTTGGGGTTTTGATTTCTTTGTGGTATCTTACATGGTGTCAGTGTGTGTTTCTGTGATGATGTCATGGTCCTGATATCTTATACCCAACCTGATTCAGTTATGTTGTATTTTATGGCTTTATGAGGGTACTGTTAATTGTATGGTTATTTGAGAACCAATGTGCTCCTATATGGGCAGGACGCGATTTGAGTTTATGTATTACCTTCATGTGTTGGTTATGAGCCTAGGTAGGTTAACTAAGTGTATAGAGGGGAAGTGGCTTGCAATGGGTCTAGGGCCCTAAGCGGTTACTAGGGTATCTCATTAGCAAGTTACTTAATAAGTGAAAATATGAAACATTAAGGGGTTTTAAAATGTACTAATAAGATAACTGATCCTCTACCCATGCCTTGATTTTATCACATGCTAGGATGGGAGAGTTACGATCCTTGTCTTCATGAAAGGATTACTGAGCCACATAGAGTCACTTGGGGCCTAGAGTCAAAGAGGGGCTACTAGGGTAACTCAAGGGTAGACTTATGTGATGACACTTCCCTATATACAACTTAGGTTATCCTACATGTTTTGGTTACCTCTGGTATTTTTTAGAGTTCCTTATTGTGGTTTAGTGAGCTTCTAGGATCTTCCTATGCATTTGTGTATGATGTCATGTATACCTTGATGTTTGCATTCTTGTTGTATAACCCGTGTGAGTGGGCCTGTTACTATCTCCTTAGCATAGTGGGAGTGGACCTTTGGTTCCACACGGTCAGTGGTAGTGATTCTTATAACCATTGAGATTACACTGGTTCTTCTTCATACTTGGATGATCCTTGTTGCAATTTCATCTTCTCAACCTTTTGGAGACTTGTTCAGTTACATTAGTTGTATACTTGTGCCATATGTGGATATTGGTTATCATCATTTGAAGGATGTATTGTATATTATGTTATGTATTATTGCATACCCTGTGACTTATGCAGTGTATGTTGATTAGGTTGTATACCTTGGGTATCAGATGTATATTGTTGGATCTATTTGACGTATCCATTAGTTCTTTATAGTTGTTATTCATAGATTATTTTCTTAAGTAATTCTACGTCAAGGAACCCTCAAGGATTGTTATCTATGTATGAGTTGTACTTATGTGTATTTCATGTACTTCATTGTATTGCTTCCACATTGTTAACATTATTATTTTTAAACATTTTTAAAAAATGATCCTATTAACTTAGTGTCATGTTTAGGTTAGTTCTCCTGGGTTCCCTGGCAGGGCATTACATCCACAAATATTCATATTCACTAATACTCTCAAATATGTATCTATATGATATGTTTACTGGCATCATCCCACATGATGCATATCATAGATATATCAAATCATGTCATATCCATGAATATTAACCATATAATATCCACCATGATAATTTAAATATTATGGCTTATCCATAGATATCAAGTCTCATGATATATACCATAATGTATAATTAGATATAGGTCAGCATGACATGTCCATGGATATCAAGTCTCATGATATCCATCATGATGATAGAGTTACTCATTGCAAATTCATCACTTTACAATATTATTCAAAATACAAGAGTTTCATCATTAAAAAGTCACCACTTTTCAATGATGATCATAATGCCCATAAATTCATGAAAAAAGAGTTTACAAATTAAAACTCTTTGATTAAAAATACACATGAATTAAACTTAATCTCAAAATTAAGTTACATTTCAACCATACCAAGTTTATCCCAAAAGTGTGCAACTTTTGTCTTAGCTAGTGGTTTGGTGAGAATGTATGCAATCTATTTAGGTGTACTTACATATTCCAATCAAATTACATTCCTTTCTACCATATCTCTAACATAATGATAAGGAACCTCTATGTGTTTTGACATGTCATGGAATACTGGATTCACTAAGATTTTTATGCAACTGTGTTTGTCATAATGTAAGATAGTAGGTTCCATAGGTTTACCAAACAATCCCACTAGAAGTTTATGTAGCCATACTGCTTCTTTTGTTCTCATAGATGTTGTAATATACTTGGATTCAGTAGAACTCTATGCAACTAAGGATTTTTTCTACTAATCAAGAGATCATAGCTGATCCTAAACTGAAGTAGAACCTTGATGTACTCTTTCTATCTATCATACAACCAACCCAATCTAAGTCAGTGTATCCATGAATATTTAGGTCTTCGTTGGTGTATTTGAGACCATACCTAATTGTGCCTCGAAGGTAGCTCATAATATTATTTACTACAACTAGATGTATCTTCTTTGGTTCACACATAAATTAATAAATGTCTGGTCTTGTGTTAACAAAATACATTTGTGATACAATTATATGCTTGTATAATGTGGGATCTGCATTTTATGAGTCTAATGTAGCTGCCTTCAACTTGTGAAAATTAGTTTCCATGGGTGTTGACATGGGCTTGCACTCCATCATTCCCAACCTCTTTAGAAATTATATAGTCTACTTTTCTTAATCTATAATAATTCCATCAGTTTGTTTCCATACTTCTAAACCCAGGAAATAATGTAAAGGTCCTAAATCCTTCATGTCATATTCTGAAGCAAGATCTTCCTTACATTTGGTAATTATATGATCTTCCCCTGTGATTAATAAATCATCAACATAAAGGAAAAGAATCAACATCTCACCATTAATTACCTTGTATTAACTTTGGATCTGCATCATTCTTAGAGAAATTTAAGCCCAGAAGGTATTTATCTATCCTTTCATAACAGGCTCGGGGAGCCTGCTTAAGTCCATATAATGTCTTCTTCAATTTGAACATATGTGAATTATTGTTATGTATAATGAACCCTTCAGGTTTTTCTAGGTATTATTCTTCTTCTGTTATGACATTTAGAAAGGTAGTCTTTGCATCCATCTAGTGAATATTCCATCCTTTGGATGTAGAAATGGCAATAATCTATCTAACATAAGTATATCTAGCAACAGGAAAAAAAATTCTTCATAATCGATACTTTGCTTTTGGGAGAATCCTCTAGCCATAAATCAAGCTTTATAATTTTTAATGCTACCGTCTGCAACATGCTTAATTTTGAAAAGCCATTTTGAAGATACTTCTAAATTGTCTTTTGGTCTGAGCACTATATCCCATACATCATTCTTAACAATGGAATGATACTCTTTTTTCATAGCATCTTTCTAACCTTGACATTTGGTAGCTTCTTCAACACTGGAAGGTTCAGAGTTAATAATCTCACTCATTAAGGAAACAAAACTAGAGTACCTGAGTGGTCTCTTGCTTTCTCTAATGATTCCTTCTGGTCCAGCATATTCTCTATTCCTTTAATCATCTTTCTAGATCAAGTGACCTTCTTTTATTAGAGTCTTTAGGTTCATCTTTAGGATTTATAGATTCAATATTACATTCATCTTCAAGAGTCTCCCTCTGAAATTTAGGGACATGATCCCCTTCCATTTCAGGATTTTCTGACTCATAAATATTTTTGGATTTTCTAAAGTAACATATTGCATACTTTATTATGCTTTTGTTTAGGTATATAGATCCTATGGAATATTAGATGACCTCTTTCCCCTTCTTAATCCCCCCCTTTTTATTATTACTTTATGAACTCCCTCTTTGTATAGAGAGTTTATTTTGTACTAAGAATCTTTATTTCTATTCTTGAGATTCATAAGAAATTCTTCTGACAAAATTATATCTAATATTTCCTAGATAAATTATTTACAGAGGTAATATCCTTTACTTAACGTAGAGATACATTTTTTTTAAAAATAGGAGTTTCTCGATATTTCTTTCTAGCTTTACCTTACCAGCTTCAGCCATAGAGGCTTGAGGTTTTGGTCTTTCTGGACACTTCAAGGCATAGTGTCCAAACTGATCACATCTGAAGCATTTTACCTTGGATATATATTCCCTTTTCTTAAATGATCTTTTGTCTTTATTTTCTTTGTCATTATTCCTCTTGAAGTTTCCCCTTTTTCCTTTCTTATGTGAATTTTTAGTTAGCACGTGAATGTCTTCATTTGTGGAGATTTGACCAATACCCCTGGTGATTAGTATGGATTCCTCTTGAATATAGTCTATCTTCAATTTATCAAATTTAGGGAATTTTGGATGAGAAATGATTCCTTCAATGAATACTTCCCATAAAGCTATTAGTCCATTCAAGGCCAACGTGGATAGATCCTTGCTATCAATTAGTTTCCCAATGGTGGAAAGCAGGTCCCTTAGTTCTATAATCATCATAAAATATGATGAAATGGTTTCTCCTTTATTCATCTTTATATGATAAATATTTTTCTTAAGTGATAATGCCTTGCTAGTTTATTAATCTCATACATATTTTATAATGTTGAGAAAATTTTGTATCCAGTGTCCAATTTGAACATAATGGGAGCTATATGGTCTTTAACTACATCTACCAATAGTTTCATGGCTTTATTGTTATTCTTTATCCATTTTCTTTTATCTCCTTCATTTTCAGGAATCTCTTTTTCATTTTCTACAAATGTGTCCAATTCACATTCTATAAGAGTGAGCATTATTCTAAACTTCCATGAAACAAAATTTGAGGCTCCTTCAAGATGATCTTCAAATCTGACTTTGTTTTTCATTTTAATATTAGTATTAAAATGATATAAATAAGAGCTAGGTTGTCTTTTGATTCAAATCTGATTGGATCTTCCTTAGACTAGCTCTGGAACCATGTTATTGTTTGATCAGATTTGAGAATGTAGTCTTCTAAAATTTGGATATATATATATATATAATAGATAAATTCTCTCTAGAATGTTATCTGATCAAAGTTGATCTTATAGATAATTTCTTACTTAGAATACTATCTCAATAATATTGATCTCCAATATATATATATATATATAATTTTGTGCTGAAGATTCACCAATATGTAAGTAGAACTGATTGTACTTCACCTTGAATTAATCATATATTAAAATTGATATCATATAAATATATATTCATAAGGTCTCATAGAGAGACATACCTCTTTATGAGACAATGTCTCATGAAGAGTTATGTCTCTTTGTGAGATCTTTCAATCAACCAAAATACAAACTGAATTTGTTATTGAATTTATTTACATTGTTATCGAAACTCATGGTTACTAATACCATAATCGGTACAAATAATAATACAATCTCTATTTGGAACAATCATTATTAATCGCAGGTAATACTTACAATATTGCTAATGAGGATGGTCGATATAATCAATTTCAATGCATTCATCATTATTGAGAATAGTCGATACCATAATCGACTTGCATTATCAATAATAATTTGTCGACACCATAATCAAATTCAATAGTATCATTTGTAATTTGATCAATATCAAAAAATTAGCAATATCAGTTTGATATTATTATCAAATTTATTAATCATTAAAGTTGATAACAATATCAACTATGATTTTTATACATATATCATCACAAATAGTCGATGCCATAATCGACTTCAGCAATATAATTTTAATATCAAGTTTCTATTGTTATCAAATTTATCAAACATTCGAGTTTATAACAATATCAACTATGAATATTACTTAAGTATAATTAGTCATCATTAATGATAACTATGATAGTTTCCAATAATGACTATCATAGTTATCAATAATGATAACTATTACAAAGATTATAATGATACTTAGAGTATTCTGAAAAAATGATGATATCATCACACATAATATTATACTATGATGTAATAATATATTATTGTATGTATAACCATATAGTTATTTATTGAAGAATAGATATCAAATGCTTAAGGTCGATAGGCCAATTAAGCATCTGATTGAAGCTACCAACATTAACAATTTGAGGGATAAAATAATTGTCATATCTAGATGATTTAACTATATTCTCAAAAAGAAGGAAAAATCACTTGAAAGACTTGCAAAATATTTTGTAGAGGTGTAGAGATCATGGGAGATATGTCAATCCAAATAAGTCAGTGTCCTACATTATAAAAGGAAAATTAATAGAACACATAGTTTTAAAAAATGGCATCAAGATTGATCCAGAGCGAGTTAGGGTGATTCAACAACTAAGTCTTCCTTCTAACAGGAGTGGAGTTAAATATTTCTTCGGGAAAGTTAACTTCCTTAGAAGATTTGTACCTAATTTTTTTTAGATCACAAAAAATATTGTAGGAATGATGAGGAAAAAGAAAATATTTAAATAAAATGAAGAAACAAAGAAGGCCTTTGAGGATGTTAAAGGAGAGATTGCACAAGCACCAACCCTGGTAAACCCAAACGATCTAAAAGAGTTCATTATCTATTGTTATGGATCTGAACATAAAATGTAGGGCATCTTATTGCAAAAGAATGATTAGAATATAGAAGCTTCAATAGACTTCATGAGTCTTCCTCTTAAAATGCATGAACCTAAATATTCTTTGAAGAAAAATCAAGCTTATGTTGTAGTGAAAGATGTCAAACATTTCAGGTATTACATTCTACACTCCCATTCTATTGTGTTTGTGTCAAGTTCAGTTGTGGAGAGTATTTTGACTCAAAAATAATTTGGAATGAATAATCAAGCAAACTAGGTTTCTAAGATACAAGAGTTTCATTTAGATATTAAATGAACTAAGTTGGTTCGAGTCCAAGGCATATGTTGTTTGATAGTAGAAAATAAAGAAGAAGAAAGAGAGGAACCACCCACTACTTTATTGGTAAGTTTACAAGACCCTTTTTTTATAGATATAACACATTATTTAATATAAGGATATTTCCCAATTCATATTTCACAAAGGAGAAAAGAAACCTGAGATTGAAAGTGGAAATTATGTGATTTAGGATGATTTTTTATATAAAAAAGGTCTTGATGGAACCTTCCTAAGATGTGTGGATAAAGAGCAAAAACAAATTTTTTTGAAGACTTTCCATGATGAGGCCTGTGGTGGACACTTCTCTTCTTTGGTTATAGAATTCAAGATTCTGAATAGTTGTTATTATTGTCTAGGTATATTCAAAGATGCATACAAATGGGTAGCTAATTTTGAAAAATGTAAACTGTTCTCAGGAAGGCCACAACTGGAAATATTACCACTCAGACCAGTTTCTATAGAAGAACCTTTCAAACAATTAGATTTAGATTTTTTTGGGCCTCTTAAACCTCCCTAAAGTGCTATACATACTCACATTCTAACAGCTACTAATTATTTTACAAAATGAGTTGAGGCAGTCCCAGAGAAGAAAACCACCTCAAAAGTTGTATGTAATTGTCTTAAAGTGAATATTTGTGCATTTCGGGGCACCTCATAAAATTTTGGTAGAAAATGCTACCATCTTTTCTTCAACTAAACTGACTATTTTTTTCTATGATCATGGTATTTTACTCTCTCATTAATTAGATTTTATCCTCGGGGAAACGGGAAAGCCAAATCTGGTAATAAAACTTGATAGCTATTATGAGAAATATGGTGAGTGATAATTCCAAATTGTGGCATAAAAATATCTACGAAGCACTTTGGAATGACATGAAAACTCCAAAAAGAGAAATAGGGATAGTGTCATTCAAATTAGTTTATGGAATAGGAGCTTAGTTGTCATTTCCCCTTGAGCTGTCTACAGCTAAGTTACAATGAGTGATTGAAGATCAATACTTTAAAGATTCTTTAGAAAAGAGAGTTATGTATCTAACCAAGATAGATGAGGAGATAAGTGAATTGGTGGACCGTATTACTTCTCATCAAGCCTGATTTAAAAATATTTTTGATCGTAAAACCAAGCCTAGGAAATTCATGGAAGGAGATGAAGTACTTATGTGGGATTAAAGGAGGGAACCTAAAGAACCTAATGGAAAATTTGATTCACTCTAAAAAGGAATATTTAAAATCCATCAAGTATTGGGCCCTAACTCTTTAAAATTAGAATACCCATATGGAACTATTCTACCCCTGTCTTATAATGGACAAGAACTCAAGTTATATCAACTTGAAAATAGGATTCCCCTGTTTGTGTACATAGTTTTTTGTTTATTTGTGGTGTTGTCATTTATTTTGTTTGTTCAGTTTTTGGTGTGTACTAGTTCCTTTCTTTCTATTTCAGTCTTCATAGTCTTTGCACAACCAGAGATTCTAGATTCATCATTTGGTCCTTTATAGTCCCTATCCCCAGTCATATTCGTTGTTACCCCTATTTTTTCTTTCATTAAAATTCTTCATAGTTTTCATGTCGAGAAAAATTAGAGAATATTTATTTTCCTTTTGATTGACATTTCATTTCCCGAAGTCATTGTTCTATTATTGAAAATCCTTCTACTTTTGGTCTCCATGTACAATGAAGTCTGTAACTTTAAACCTTCTGATTGAACCTCAGGATTGAAGTTCACAAGTTCAGTAGTTCAAGGTTCATTCTTTATATGTATATATCCCACTTTTATTTTGAGTTTTGATCCTTTTGTTGAATGTAAGTTTGAAAAGTGTGAAGCAAGTTTGCGGATATCGAAATTGATTCATTGTACCTCTTATTTGGTTCAAAGTATGTTGTTCATCACACATAAGAATATAAAGTTGAATCGATAAATGAGGGAAAATTATCGAAGGGAAGCATATTCTGGGAATTTTGCGAAGTTTAAATTTTTAAAATTTTGCAAATTAAAGGTATTTATTATATGGAAAGAGCTTCATGCGGAGAGTGACTAGTAATTAATGAGAGTGTCATAAATATGTCATATCAGGTTAATTCGACATGAATGAATTGATTTTATAAATCTAGCAATTCTTTAGCCATATTTTGAGTCACTTAAGAGATGTCATATGAGATAATTTAGTATGAAAAAGACACAAATTATCAAGTGAAGAAAAATAACGCTGGAGGTAATGGGTTTTCTTCCTCAAAATTAACAGGAAATCCAGATTCTATGAAAGGTGAGTTATAATATTTCCCACCACTGTCACTATTTCTTTGTAGTAGAAGGAGATTGTTTTGGGTTTCTTGTATTTTTGGCTAGTTCTATCATTTTATTTCATGTTTATTCAAATTATTACCATGAAAGTTTCTTTTCGAGGTTTTGAGCATGGCTTTGGTCTTGTATTTTATTTACCTAAATTTGGAGATACCTTTTTACCTCAGTATAGCTTAGAAGAGTTCTGGGAGAGATAAAATACCTACAGCTTGTTCCATGATGCAAATGATAGTAGACATTGATCTAGTCTAAGAAATAACTTTTCCTATAGCTTTACAATGCCCAGAATTAGTCCTTGAATGCATGAACATATATGACCCACAAAATAGGTGCATTAGGGATACAAATGTTGATGTGTTGTTAATTGTTAATAGAGAAACTATAATGATTGTTTTTGCAATGCCCCGCCAGGGAACTCAAGAGAGATTAACCTAAAAAATGATACTAAGTTTGATGAATAAATTTTTTTAAAGTTTACACAAAAAGACATACATTAATGTGGAAGCAATTACCATTTACTCACATAAAAAAATATAAACATGGAGGAAAAAACTCAAGGGTTCCATGATGTAGAATTAAATAAGAGTAAAACTCATCTAAATAATCATAACAAAAGATTTCATATTAATAGATTGAACAAATACAACTTACAAAATAATAATTACAATTCTCAAAAAAACCATGAGACCTAAATAAACTCACATCCTCTGTACATGTCGTAGGCTATGTAGTAATCACTCTAACACAAATATGATACAATATCTAAATTAGGTATCACATGTGATATGCTAATGCAAAATTACAATATAGGGAATGATAAGAACAAAACCACCAATAAAGAATCATAAAGAGCTCAACTGTAGAAGTATCATATATCACTGGAATAAGGACGTTGAATCTCAAATGGTAAAGAATCACTACCACCTATCTGTGTGGAGCTATAAAATTTCACCCCACTGTGCTGAGGAGATAACAACAAACCCCACTCGGATAACCAAAATCAAAGAAGGAAGTAACAACTAAGAAAGAGGATCAAGTGTGCTACACATAAACCAATGTAAGACTCGCTAATTTAGAGGCAACCAAAATGTGTAGGAAATCTAAGCCATGTATAGGAAGGTGTCATCATGTACATCTAACCCTTAAGTTTCATCTGGGTAGTCTCACTAGACCCTGACACTCAAGTGACCATACATGATATCAATGACCTCTCAAATAGACAAAGTCACTAAGTATGCTAGACACACACCCCTCAAGGCAGAAAGCATCATCTCATCCTCCATCTTAGCCTATAATAGCACTGGTGTAGAGAACCTCCCCTTTTGATGTGTTTGGTGTGTTTTAGGGTTAGGTTAGGTGTTTGGTGTGAGTGACAATATGGTCCACTAGGTTGGGTCCAATGTGGTTCATCTCCATGTTTGTAAGAGCCAAATGAGCTCATTAATGATATTGTGGTCATTTTGACCTAGAAAGACAAAAAGTGTTATTTTTGTGTAGTTTTGGTTTAGTGTGTGTCTTAGGACCCTAAATTTCCTAACTAGGGTCATAGAAGTCAACCACAACAATCGAGTTGACAAAAGGAGTCAAATTGCACAAAATGCAAAAAGTTGCTAGCAACTTTGAAAAGTTGCTCGAGCAACTTTTGCAACTTCTTGACAAGAAGTTGAAAAATGAAGTTAGAGCGGTTGTAACCACTCGTGCTCGGTCTATGAGCATGGATTTGATGTTTTTCAAAGGTTAATGAAGTTTTGGATTTTAGAACTTGTTTTGTGTACTTCTGTATGGATTCTTGTGACAGTATTTTTGTAATTTACAGTGCTTTTTGCATTTTGTATGGCTGTGTACGGATTGGGAAAGAAGATTAGACCCCATGGGGGTGTAGTGTTTCAATATATCTTTCTTTTTTGTAATTTTTTTTCTTTGAAGTTATAGGAGTAGAGAGTTACAGTAGATTTAAGATCACTGGTCTGTAATTCCCATTTACAGAGTCAGTGCCAAAAATGGCTCTAACCTAAGCATCCACCAGTGGAAATGTCTAAAACCATAGGGAATGGAGGGTTAGAGTCTATAAATAAGCTTTTTGTTTTCATTTTTGTTGTTGTAATGAATTTTCTAGACCAAGAGTGAAGCCCTATGGATGACTGTTAGGAACAGGTGAGCCTGGACAGGGTGAAGTTGGATTTGTTTCGAGCACCCATGATCTTGGGGAAAATACTTAGAGGCTTTTGAAGAAGCCCTAAAGAGTCTCCTTGAAGAATTAAAAGGTGGGAGGAGGTGAAATGAATTTTGAAGATTAATTTGGTGACAATTAGTCAAGACTGGTCCAGAGGCCTAATTAATAGGCTGAAAACTAGGGCCTAGTAGAAACTAGGGTTGTGGGTGCATCTAGAAGCTAGGATTTTGGATTCTGATAGGGTTGATGGATACCTTGAATATTTTCAAGGTCTTCTATGGGGTTTTTTTGAGGATTTGAGAGCTTAAGCCCGAAAATAGTTAAATTTGACCTACTAAGAAATAAGCCAATTAGGCCTCCTACAGTATCCAGAAGTGTGGGAAAGGGTTCTAAATAACTTTAAATGGGGAAAGAACATAGAAAGAGTCTAAGGGGATGTATGGGAAGATCCTAAGTAAGGGTTTGGGATTCTAGGGGAAAATCTAGTGAAGAAGCCTAGGCATTTGAAGAGGTAGGTTGACTAGTTGAGCCTAGGAGTATTGGAGTCTTCAACAAATCAACTATATCTTGGAGGAGAAGTTGATAGTGATAGTCTTGGAGATCAACATTGGGAAAGAAAACAAGGAGAGGTAACCATTGGATGGTTAGAAGAGATTAGGAGCACTTTGGGGAAAGAAATCAATATAACCCTAAACCCTCTGCATCAGAGTGGTATCAGAGCCAAATATTCTTGAAGTTTGTGTATGTCTGAAGGGGAGGAGAGTCAAGAGGTTGAAAACATGCCTCCTAAGGCAATGAGTAGAGATTCCATTATGGAATTGGTTTAGGGCCTCTTGGAAAAGGCTAGTGTGTCAAAAACAAGGAGTAAGAAGAAAGTAACTGAATGGGGGGATGAGAGTGATGATGAAGAGACCGAGAATCAGTCAGGAGAGTCTAAAGGAAAAGAAGTGGAGATGGATAAAGACCAAAAGGTATTCTTGGATGCCTTTAAGTCCATCAACAAAGATAGCATGGAACACATACCCTACTATTGTGGTAGCTTCAATGGTGAAGAGTTTTTGGATTGGTTAGAGGCCATAGACAATCAGTTTAACTATAAAGAAGTGGCATAGGAGAAGAGGGGCAGCTATGCCAACGCTAGACTCAAAGGATCTGCATTAGTGTGGTGGAACATGATGCAGGATGATAGGGTAACAAATCAAAATAAGAAGATAGCTTCTTGGGAGAGGATGAAGATCTGATTGAGGGCACAATTCTTGCCTACTGACTATGAGATTCAAATGTATCAAAAGTTGCATTATTTGAGACAAAAGGAGATTACAATAAGTGCCTACAATGAGGAGTTCCAAAAAATTGAGCCTAAGGGCTAGAAGAAAAGAAGAAGAAATGGAGAAGGTAGCAAGGTATCTCAATGGGTTGAGACAAGGGATACAAGATGAAATTATTATAATGGCTCTTGACAGTATGCACACATTTTTTTAGTTAGCCTTGAGAGCAGAGGATATGGCTAGAAGGAGGAATGACTTCCATCAAAGAGGAAGGGGTGGTAACAATAATAGAGGATTTAGAGGCAGGAGTAATTTTGGTAGAGGAAAAAGACCAAATACATGAGAGGAGAATCAGTCTATGGATAATAGTGGGGGTAATTAGTTTAGAGGATCTTTTCAAAGAGAGGGATACAGAGGAAGAGGACCACCAAGAGGTAGATTCCAGTCACAAGGAAGATCTAATTTAGTCTTTACTGGCAGATGTTATAACTACAATCAAGTGGGTCATACAATGGGTAGATGTCCTAAGAAGGCTACCTCATCTTCTATGGGAGATAGAAGAAATTAGTTGGTACAAGAGGATGATACAAAAAGTGTCACTTCTCCCATTTCCAAGGTAGGGCCAGTAATGGATGGAGAGAATCTAATGTTGAGAAGGACTTTGTCGAAAGTACCTAATACCATAGAGCCACCTCAAATAAATAATTTGTTTAAGACAAATTGTAGGTCTCATGGAAATATTTTCAAAGTGATAGTGGACTCTGGATCCACTGAGAATATAGTATCAATAGAGATGATGGACAAACTGAAACTTAGAAGGATACATCATACCACTTCCCATAAAGTTTCATGGTTAAACAAGGGACATCAAATAGTGGTAGATGAACAAACCATGGTGGATTTTTAAATAGGCGAGTATAAGGAAAAGGTCCTATGTGACATATTTTCCATGGATGCATGTCATCTTCTTTTAGGATGCCCATGACAATATGATGTGAAGGCTATTCATGATGGAGAAAAGAACAACTATGTAATCACCAAGCTAGGGAAGAAGTTTCAAATGGATCCGTTGCATGAACCTAATGAGGATTAGTATGTGGGGACCATTTTGATGATCTTGAGTGGAAAGGAGTTCCTAAAAGCTATGAAGAAGGAGAAAGGAGTTTGTTGTGCAGTGATAGTGAAGCCAAAGGAAGATACTAAGGAGAAATCCAACATGCCACTAGAGGTACAAGCATTATTGGAAAGGTATCATGACATAGTTGATAATGGCTTGCCAAGTGAATTACCACCTATGAGGGATGTGATTCATCAAATAGACCTCATACATCGAGAAAATTTTCCAAACAAGGTAGCATATAAGATGACACCAAGTCAAAATGAAGAGATAGAAAAACAGATTCAAGATTTGTTGGAGAAAGGACTAATAAGGAATAATTTGAGTCCTTGTGCTGTGCCAAATTTCCTTGCACCTAGGAAGGATGGAAAATGGAGGATGTGTATGGACTCCGGGGATATAAACAATATTACAATTAGATATAGATTCCCAATGCCCCGGATTGAGGATTTGATGGATAATTTGGGAGGCTCATGTTATTTCTCCAAGGTGGATTTGAATTTAGGGTATCACCACATCAAAGTTAGACCTGGTGATGACTGGAAAACAGCCTTCAAGACCAATGAAGGGATGTATGAGTGGCTAGTAATGCCCTTTGGCCTAACTAATGCATCTAGCACATTCAAGAGGCTCGTGAATGAATTGCTAGCAGATTTTATTGGTAAGTTTGTAATAGTATACCTTGATGACATTTTGATATTTAGAAAGTCCAAGGAGGAGCATATGAAGCATTTGGAGATGGTCTTGAGGAGGATACATCAAGAGAAGTTTATGATCAATCAAGAAAAGTGTGAGTTTCTGAAAACTGAATTAGTTTATCTTGGCTTTGTGGTTTCTAATGGATGTCTAAAGATGGACCCTGATAAGGTTAAGTCAATTCTGGAATGGCCTACACCTAGGTCCATAGGGGATGTTAGGATTTTTCATCGATTGGCCTCCTACTATAGGAAATTTATAAGAAATTTCAGTCATGTATGTGCCCCTATCCTCAATACTATAAAAGGGGGAATCAAATGTCAGTTTAAATGGACTATAACAGCAGACCAAGGATTTGAAAATTTGAAAAAGAGGATAGCAGAATTACCCACACTTAGGTTCCTCAATTTAAATTAGCTATTTGTGGTGGAGTGTGATGCTAGAAAGCTATCCATTGGAGTAGTGTTAAGCCAAGAGGGACACCCTGTGGAATTCTTCTCAGAGAAGTTAAATTAGGCCAAACAAAAGTACTCCACTTATGATTTGGAGTTGTATGCTATGGTACAAGCCCTTAAAAATGGAGACACTATCACCTACCAAGGGAATTTGTGGTCTACACTGATAACCATGCCCTAAGTTTCTTGAATGGGCAAGAAAAACTGAATTAGAGGCACCTAAAGTTGGTAGAATATCTACAAGCATACACATTTGTCATCAAACATAAGAAAGGGGTTAGCAACAAGGTTGTAGATGCTCTTAGCCAAAGATTATTAACTATACAGGAGATACAATTATAGAGTGGGGGGATGAATGACTTGAAAGACCTCTAAAAAGAGGATAATGACTTCAAAGATGCCTATGAGGCATGTGTAAAGTTCCAATAGGGATTCAAGGTGGAATTCACTAAGTTTATGTTGCAGGAAGGACTATTGGTTAAAGGAAACCTCATGTGTATACCTTAGTTCTCAATGAGGGAGAACATTGTGAAGGAGAAACACCAAGGAAGCTTGGGAGGCCACTTTGGAGTGGATAAGACACTGGAGCAAGTGAATAAGCATTACTATTGGTCTAAGTTACATTCAGATGTTAGGAAATTTCTAGAGAAATTTCAGATCTATCAGAGGGCAAAGGGACAAAGTAGTAATAGTGGATTGTATCAACCCCTATCCATACCCCAAAAGCCTTGGGAGTGCCTAAGTATGGACTTTGTTTTTGGGTTACCAAAGACAACAAGGGGTCATGATAATGTGTTTGTTGTGGTGGACCATTTTAGAAAAATGGCTCACTTCATTCCATGTAAGCAAACCATTCATGCTTCCCAAATTGCAGGTTTATTCTTTAGAGACATTGTAAGGATCAATGGATTACCACTGAACATAGTAAGTGATAGAGATAGTAAGTTTGTGGGTCACTTTTGGAGGACCCTTTGGAAGATGATAGGTACAAACTTGTCTTTCTCTTCAGCCTGCCATCCACGGTTAGATGGGAAAATAGAGGTAGTAAATAGGTCACTTGGGAACTTTCTAAGATGCTTGACTAAGTAACATGGATAGTCATGGGATCACATCATAGGGAAGGAAAAATTTGTATGTAATGAATCCGTTAATAGGAGTACTAGTAAAATCCCCTTTGAAATAGTATATGGGGTCAATCCTAGAGGGATCTTAGAGTTGAGGGATATCAATTTGAAGGACAAAAGGAGTTCCCAAGGGGAGTCATTTGCAGAACAGATGAAGGAGCTTCATGATCAAGTCAACAAGACTTTACAAAATCAAGTGGAGAAGTATAAGTCCAAGGCTGATCAGACAAGAAGGGATTTGCAGTTCAAGGTGGGGGACTTAGTACTTTCTTACCTCAGAAAGGAAAAACTACCCAAGGGACAGCCTACCAAGTTACTCATGAAGAAGATAAGACCCTTGAAGATATTGCACAAGTATGGAAAGAATGCATATGAAGTGGAATTGCCTCTTGATTTGGGCATTTCACTAATCTTTAATGTATGTGACCTGTATCCCTATAAGGTACCATCTCTAGACACAGAACAAACCACTCTTGCAGATTTAGGAGATGAAGATTGGGTAAGCGACTTGCCTAACCCAATCCCACTACAATTGGACAGTATACTAGATTCTAAGGTGATCAAGAAGACAAGGAAGGGTACCTACAAGGAATACCTCATCAAGTGGTAGGGACTACCTGAAGCTAAGGCCACTTGGATGATAGAGGCAGACATTCTGAAGCATGGGGTCACCATTGAAGACGTCCTAACTCAAGGGACTTGAGTTCTTTGTCCCAGGGGAGTATGGTGTAGAGAACCTCCCCTTTTTGATGTGTTTTAGGGTTAGGTTAGGTGTTTGGTGTGAGTGACAACAAGGTCCACTAGGTTGGGTCCAATATGGTTCATCTCCATGTTTGTAAGAGCCAAATGAGCTCATGAATAATATTGTGGTCATTTTGACCTAGAAAGACAAAAAGTGTTATTTTTATGTAGTTTTTGTGTCTCACGATGCTAAATTTCCTAACTAGGGTCATAGAAGTCAACCACACCCATCGAGTTAACAAAAGGATTCAAATTGCACAAAATGCAAAAAGTTGCTCGAGCAAATTTTGTAACTTCTTGACAAGAAGTTGAAAAATGAAGTTAGAGTAGTTGTAACCACTCATGCGTGATATGTGAGCATGGATTTTATCTTTTTCAAAGGTTAATGAAGTTTTGGATTGAAGAAATTTTTTTGTGTACTTCTGTACGGATGCTTGTGACTGTATTTTTGTAATTTACAGTGCTTTCTTCATTCTGTACAGCTATGTATGGATTGGGAAAAGAGATTGGACCCCATGGGGGTGTAGTGTTTCAAGATAGATTTGTTTTTTGTACTTTAGTTTGATTTGAAGTTATAGGAGTGGAGAGTTATAGTAGATTTAAGGTCACTGGTCTATAATTCCCATTTGCAGAGTCACAGTGTCTAGCTCTAACCTAAGAATCCACCGGTGGAAATGTCTGAAACCATAGGGGATGGAGGGTTAGAGTTTGTACATAATCTTTTTGTTTTCATTTTTTTTGTTGCAATGAATTTTCTAGTACAAGAGTGAAGCCCTATGGCTGACTTTTAGGAACAGGTGAGCCTGGACAGGGTGAAGTTGAATTTGGTTCGAGCACCCATGATCTTGGGGAAAAGACATAGATGCTTTTAAAAAATCCCTAAAGAGTCTCCTTGAAGAATTCAAAGGTGGGAGGAGCTGAAATGAAGTTTAAAGATCAATTTGGTGACAATTGGTCAAGACTGGTCTAGAGGCCTAATTAATAGGCTGAAAACTAGGGCCTGGTGGAAACTAGGGTTGTGGGTGCATCCAGAAGCTAGGATTTTGGATTCTGATAGGGTTGATGGATACCTTGAAGATTTTCAAGGTCTTATGTGGGGTTTTTCGGAGGATTTAAGATCTTAAGCCCAAAAACACTAAAATTTGACCTACTAGGAAATAAGCCAATTAGGCCTCCTAGTGAATTTGATAACAATTGGATTGGTAAAGTATCTAGAAGTGTGGGAAAGGGTTATAAAGAACTTTCAATGGGCCAAGAACATAGACAAGAGTCTAAGGGGATGTATGTGAAAATCCTAAGGGTTTGGGATTCTAGGGGGAAATCTAGTGAAGAAGCCTAGGCATTTGAAGAGCTAGTTGGACTAGTTGAGCCTAGGAGTATTGGAGTCTTCAACACATAAACTATACCTTGGAGGAGAAGTTGATAGTGAGGGTCTTGGAGATCCACATTTGGAAAGAACATAAGGAGAGGGAACCATTGGATGTTTAGAAGAGATTACGAGAACTTTGGGGAAAGAAATCACTAGAACCCTAAACCCTCTACATCAAGCACTCAAGTATGGGTGAGGAAACATGTCTTATTAATTCATTTTAAAACCTCTCAATTAATCGTTATGTTATCACTTATTAAGATTACTTACAATAAGTGATCCTGGCAGCCACTTGCGAGCCCCGATGCATATTGCAAGTCACCCCTTACTACACAACTAGCTAACCTACCCTAGGCTCACAGATCCTACATATATCTAACAAAGGTCCAAATATAGATATACCCAATCTAGTTCCCCACACGGTAACAGGAACAATCACATAGATATACACTCTCAGAAAATTCATAACATGAGCTTATATGGATAGTTTAGGGTAATAAACCAATACACACACACACATCATATTAAAAGACAGAAAATAAGGTTCATTCCCAGCCTCTGTATCCTTCCTAAGGCCACTCTAACTCCCAGATTAACATCCCATAGCAAACAGATCACTCAAAGAAGGAACATTATTTACATCATGCAGAAATAAAAGTAACCCAATATGCATTTAAACTAACAATGATATAAACAATTTTCAATCGTAGAATAATGATCGTTAAAAGACTATAGTCAATAGTTTATTAAGCCAAGCAAATTAATTGAATATCCTTTTCATCCCTAATAGTTTTAAAATTGATAATAATTACCCTTTAAAGATAAGCACATATTTTATATCAATTAAAAAAATCTCTTAGAAATGAAAGACACTCATAAAACTTATAATAAAAGTGCATATATACACATTCTAATTAAAAGTTATTAATTTATTTAATAATTTAAATAACAATTAAATCAGACAAAATTTAAAGGTTATAAAGGAAAATTTTAATACATTAAATTACATATAAATTAATCTTAAATTACATTAAAAATAATCTTAAATTAAAAATTATTAATAACATTAACAAATATATATTAAACTAAATTATATATATTTTAATTTAAAATATTAAATAAAATAAAATTTTAAATTTAAAAAAAAAAACTTTAATGAAAAGTTGTTGGGGGAGCCTGCCCCATGCGTGCCCCCATGCCTTCATCTATGATGGTGACTACGGCTACCCACCCACAGCCCGAGCTACCATATCAGCCCAAGCTTGGCTATTGCGGCAGCCTACCTTGGCGCGGGGGATGGTGGGGGTAGGACCCACCTCCCCCAACTTTATATATATATATATAATTTTATTTTTTATTTTTTTTTAAATTTCATTTTTGTTTTTATTTTTTTCAACTTTGTTTTATTTCGTATAACATGCAAGGTAAAAATATCTTTTCTTATCTTTTTTTGTCTTTTCTGGTGTTTTCTTTTTCACTCTATTTTTTTTTTACTTTGTTCTTTTTTTACTTTATTTTTTTTCAGCAAGCTAATTTTTTTAATTCAATTTTTCAACAATAGGAAGATTCTCAAATAATTTCATTTTGGACAACATAGGCTCTCTATAGTCCAGATTTTAATTTTTCTAGAATGTAGATCTTCCATAGGGAATTTTTAAGTAAAAATTTTGACAGCATAACCCTAATATGATAAAGATTTAGTTTTCACTAAAATATAGATCCATAGGTTTTCTAAATACACAAATAAGCAAAAACGTCATTTCACTCATGTTACATGCAAATTCAAATTATCAAACACAAAAAAGAAAACTTTTCAATGAAAATAGAAATTACCAAGGGTTTCAAACCCTGCCTTAAATTCAATAACAACTCTGATCACAGAAGCCCTTGAAGAATGAAGAATCCCAAAATCCTCCAAGCCATGATTTGACAATAGATCCAGAGCAACAAGAGCCTGAAACAATGATCCCAAAAATTCTTCCAAACTTCCCAAAACAACAAGTTTCACAAAAATGCCAAAATCACAAGAATTCCTCCAAATCCTTCAACCTTCTCCAAAATCTGTAATCTCCCTCAAATGAAAATAAAATCCCCCATAAAGAGAATCAACTTTCCCCCTTTCATGCAATTCCAGGAAACAAACACTCCACTCAACTCAGTTAACTCAACCTTCTTAATTGAAAAAAATCGTAATTAATTAAATAAAAATATATTTTATTGTGCAACTCCTGCTTTGACAATTAAAAGCAACTTGCATTTGAATTCAAATTTCAATTTCAATAATTACAATTCACAAGTAATTAAATAAATATTATATTACATAAATTAAATATTTAAAGCACAAGTTAATCCATGTAATTAAATATTTAAATATTTAATAAAGCATAAAAGCTCAAATAATGTCCAATTCTAAATTAAATATTTAATTAAATCCAAATATTCAAAAATTTGAAGTTTAATTAATTCTTTTAATTAAACATAGGTATTTAATTAATTCCAATTAATTAAATACCCTATATTTAATATTTAATTTCAAAAATAATAAATTCAATAAATACCATAGTAAATCAAACAAATAGAAATAAGCACACTCAGACCAACCAAAGTAAAACCCAAACACACACAAGGAAAGGATCGATGAATTTATGTTAACTAGACAAATCTAGTAAGGTAGACAAACTAATTCTCATCCAATCTTAGGACAAATAGGCTTAGGGTAGGGTTTGGGTCTGACTGTTAACTCCCCTCTTTACCATTGAGACAAATATACAGGCACGCTCACTCTTGCCAATTTAGGGAATATGATGCCCAGTATCTGCAAACTTTACAACACAAGAACAAGCATGTACATCCAATATAAATATAGAAAACAATGACAGGGATCGGTTGATCACGTAGATCTTACAATCCAAGTAACTACGTCTCCGTCCTCTACCACATAAAACATGCCAATAAGAAACTAACACATATGATAACCATACACATGCAAGTATGGGGTAAGTAACATCACAGTTCCAATATAAGCATATAAAACAACATCATGAAAATATCATCATCATCTATCTAATCAAGACATGATATAAATATAAACATCATGATCCAAAATCACCATCCACTGAAATAATAAATGCTCACATGAAGTGTAGCCTAAAAGAATTTGGCAATCAACTAAAATAATAGCCTAAAAGATTCTGGCATCATAAACTTAAAGAAAATTATGGGTGGGTATAACATCCACCCCCCTAGGATTAGGCTTACTCATGGAAGCCTATGAACAAATAGGGATACAAATCCTATAATCTTGTTGTGTCCTCCCAAGTCACTGACGACTCATCATTTGGGTCCCATTAGACCCTTACTTGCTTGATGGTGTGCCCCTTGAGGGTCAAATCCTACTGCTGAAGAATATAAATGGGATCCAAAGAGAGCTTCCCGTCCTCTACTTGTAAAGCATTCCAATCAAGAACATGCACAATATCTAGAATATAGAGTGTAAGAATATAAACATGGAAAACATCATGAACACGAGATAGGCTAGGTGGCAAAGCAAGATGGTATGCAACTGGTCCTATCCTATCTAGGATCTCAAATTTCCCAACAGAACAAGGTACCAACTTCAAACCCATTCCATAATGGATTGGACTCTTCCTTGGGTACACCCTCAGAAAAAATCTATCCCCAACCGCAAACTTCCTATCCATCCTATGAGAATCTACATACTTTTTATGCCTATCCTATGCAGTGACCAAATGCTAATGGATATTCTCTACATGTTGCTCCATATCTCAATGAATCTCTGGACCAAGGAGAATACGGTCCTCCAATCTATCCCAACTCAAGGGTGTATGATAAGGACAACTATCCAAATCATGAAAAGGTGGCATGCCAATGGAGCTATGATAATCATTTTTATATGCAAACTCAACTAGATACAAGTAGTCCTCCCAATGAGTCTATCTATCCATGACATACATCCTCAACATATCCTCTAGCACCTTATTAACCCACTCTGTCTGTCCATCAGTCTTAGGATGGTATGCCAAATTGAAATTCAGTTGGGCACCAAGTTCATGCTATAATGAGGTCCAAAATGTAGAAGTGGACAAATGATCTTGATCTGAGATAATCCTGTGAGGAATACCATGTAGTATCACAATATCCTACATGAAGACTCTAGCTACTAAAGCCATTGTATAGGATGTCCTCATAGGGGAGAAATGTGCCACCTTAGTTAACCAAATAATAGTCACCATGATAGCATCATGCCTATGAGGAGTCAAAGGCAAACCAACTATGAAATCCATCGATATGATATCCCACTTCTAGGATGGAATGAGATTTGGCTGTGAAAGCCTTGCTGGATGCTGATGTTCTGCCTTAACCTCTAACATTCTAGAAACCTAGCCACAAAATTATAAATTTCATGCTTCATCCTAGACCAATGGTAGATTTTTCAAAGGTCTACATGCATCTTCTTGACACCAGGATGTGCCGAATAAGGTGCACTATGAGCCTTGTATAAAGCTAATGTACACAAATCATCTGATGGTGGTACATAAATCTGGCTCATGTGACGCAAAAGACTATCCAAATCCATTAAAAAATCTAAAAATCTACCCTCCAAAGGTCTCCCCGACTCAATCTCTAACTTCACCTCCTAATACAAAGTATCTCTAGGAAGTACTTGGAGAATCCTACTCCGCAAATCCACACTGAGATTCAATGCTAGAATATCCTATCTCTTATGACTCAAAGCATCAGCTACCACATTCTCCTTACCCTGAATAACCTTGATCTCAAAATCACACTCACAAAGAAACTCCATCCACCTTCTCTATCTAGCATTCATATTAGATTAGGTAAAGATATACTGTAGACTTTGATGATCACTGTTAATCTCAAACCGATGTCCTAACAAGAAATCTCTCCATTGGACAATTAATGAACCACTATTGCCAACTAAATATCATGTGTAGGGTAGTTCAACTCATGATCCTTGAGTTTACGAGACTCATAAGCAATATCTCTTCCCTCTTGCATAAGGACCACTCCAATTCCCTCCAATGAAGCATCTGCACAAACCATAAAGTCACTCAATGGGTCAGGTATTGCTAAGATAGGTGCACTATTCAAACACCCCATAAGGTTCTGAAAAGCATCTTCACACTTCTCCATCCAAATAAACTTCTTCCCTTTCCTCTGAAGAGAAGTGATAGGATATGCAACACTAGAGAATTTTTTAATAAAACCTGCATTAATATCCAACTAGACCCATAAAGCTACAAACCTCAGACACATTAGAGGGTGCTAGCCACTCCACAATTGTATGTATCTTCAAAGGATCTACTAAAATACCTTCACCAGAAATCACATGACCTATGTATTGTACCTCCAACTGAAATAAATCACACTTTTCCAAATTGGCATACAACTGATTGTCCCCTAGGCACTGTAATACCTGTCATAGATGCTCTTCATGCTCTTAATATGGATTTAGAATATATCGATATATCATCCAAGAAGACAATAAAAAATTTATCTAGATACTTACAAAAGACTCCATTCATCAAGCACATGAAAATTGATGGAGCATTCGTCAAACCAAATGGTACCACTGTGAACTCATAGTGCCCATAGCGAGTGTGGAACGTAGTCTTATGGATATCTGTATCTTGGATACGCAACTGGTGATACCTGATTTGAGATCAATATTTGAGAACACCTTGGCTCCCTTAATCTGATTAAATAGGTCATCAACATATTCTTTATCGTTACCTTGTTTAACTCTATAGTCAATGCACAATTGAAAAGATCGATCCTTCTTTTTAACAAAGAGGACAGGTGCTCCCCAAGGAGAAACACTAGGTCGAATGCTTCCCTTTGCCAATAATACCTCCAACTAAAGTTGTAACTCACTTAGCTCATGAGTAGTCATCTAATAAGGATCTCTAGAGATAGGTTTTTCCCTTGGATTAAGCTCAATATGAAAATCCATGTCATGCCTTGGTGGCATACCTAGAATCTCACTCGGAAAAACATCTATAAACTCCTTAGAATAGGATGATCAAGGGTCTTGTCTTCACTCTCCACCTCATCTATCTCATTCATAGATATTGTAAACACTTGGAAACCCTTTCACATACATCGCTTAAGTTGCATAGTGGATATCTTACAAAGGGATATGGGACGTTGAATTCCCACAATCTGACAATCTTTGTCCACATTATCCTTGCATTTGATAGTCTTCTTCCTACAATTGATGTTATCCCCATGAGCTCTCAACCAATCCATTCCCAAGATGACCCCATATGATCCCAAAGGAATCACACAAAGATCAACTGAGGTAATGAATTTATCTAAATTCAGCTCACACTTACAGACCAAAGAGTATGTGGCTACCTTAGCCCTAGAAGCCAACTCCACTTGCCATCCTATATCTTGCTTTGCAGCCACTAGCCCACATCACTCTACTAAGAAGGGAGAAATGAAAGAATTTGTAGCTCCAGAATCAAATAAAACAGAGATAGAAATACCTTTAATAGCACCCGAAGTCTCTACCACTGTGCCCTAGTGTTCTTTCTGATGGTGATCCACTGCAGAAAATACTCTATGAGATTGTCCTGCATCTCCCATTGTAGGTTCAAAAGATTCCAACCTCTGTCCTAACTATTGAGGTGCACACTGAGGACAGTTAACTACAATCTTACCAAATTTTTTTCATGTAAATAATTCAATCCCTCTACTATTGCCTCTCCCAATGGAGGGCACACTCGACTACTGGTAACTACCATTGTTGGCACTCTTCTATGAACTCCATGCAGGATGACTGACTGACTATTATAGAATCTCTTAGAATGAGATCGACCACATTGATTAGGAGTAAGAGTCTTCTTTTGATGTTGGTTCTTATTACCTCTAAAGAAGCTAGGTGGCTTCTTAAAGTTTCTAGTGTTCTGTGACTAGTTACCTCTGAACCCTGAACCTGATGCATCGTCTGAATAAGCACCAAACTAACCACCATGACCAAAGGACAAGTTTGCCTCTACAAGAGTGGATTTAATGATAGTATCCCTAAGGTTCATAGGCTAAAAGAGCCTAAATCCCCCATTAATGTGGGAAGTAATCCCCCTAATAAAAATTTTATCATAAGGGTTGAATCTTGTCCAAAACCTACATACTGCTTGAGCTTGAAAAATTGACGATCATACTCTTCCATATTATTAAATAGCTATATATTTAATATAATATTTTAACCTTATTGAAGGTCTAATTATTAACATTAATAATTACCATAAATTATTCATTAAACACATAAGGCAAAAGCATCATAAATCCAACAGAAAACTATCTAAATAGAAAAACAACTAAAACATAAACAACAAGCACACACAGATAGGCTCACAAATCCATGTCACCTTGACGAATTCAAATAGGATAGTCAGTCGGATTCTTGTCCATTTCTAGGACAAAGGAAAGGTTTAGAGTAGGGATTTAGACTTGAATATTATCTCCCCTCTTTTACCATTGAGATATTGTGATAGGGCACACTCACTCCTACCAATTCAGGGAAGACGTTGCCCAGTATCTACAAACCTATCATCACAAAGACAAATGTACATACATAATATAAAAACAATGGTTGAAACTAGTTTATCGTGTGGATCTCGCCAAAGCAAGTAACTATGACTTTGTCCCTGTAACGTATGAAATAGATGATGTTACTAAAATGTAATAGATAAAATGGATAAGATATAAAAATTATTGATTTGATTTATAGATTGTTTGTGAATTGATTATCTTGAAATGTAAGGTGTTGATGTGTAGATTGTTCTTTGAAT
>MU225653.1:2061905-2096004 GCA_018584345.1 Thuja plicata | reverse complement strand
GATTAGAGCTTTCTTGCACTTAGAAGACTTAGAGAAAATGAGAGAGAAATGCTTCCTTTTATATGAAATTAGGGCACAATCTTCTAAGGAGGCCTACATAGGATAATTAAATTATAATTAGACCCATTCCCCTAGAAAAGGACCTATACTAAATATAATTTAGGAATCAACGCTGTGGAACCCGAAACAGCCAACCCGGAAGTGGGAAAACTGAATTTTTTATGAGCCCCGATAGCTGACAAGTTTCCTAATTTGAAAGGGGGACCTAGGTCACGGTCGAGGTCGACCCTGACCCAAGGGGTCAAAACCTTGGAAAATATGCTAAGTGGGGTAGGAGGTTCCCAGAGGGGCCCAATCAGGGTCATGAACCAGCATAGAAGCATGAGATGATGCAGAAACAGGATGATGATATGGTAGAGGTCAAAAACATTCCCTAAGGAGGGCTAAACTCTTAACATGGAAGTGCTTCCATTTTAAGATGATACAGTCCCATACCATATCAAACACACCAAGAAAAAATGCAAAACATACAAATGATCCATGAGCATACAATATAATGTCAATATTGTTAGTATTTCCATAATCAAAATAACATCATAGCATATCAATAACCACCATGAAATAACCATAAATCTCCCAGAAATACAAGATATAACACAACTATCCAAAGGATCAATAATATAATGTAAATTTAATACATGAATATCCTCAAAACCAACTGAAATAACCAACGCATAAATGACAAGGCCTAAAAGAGTTTGACAACCACAACTAAAAAGAAAACTAAGGGGTGGGTATTATAGTCCGAAATCACTCCATCAGACCCCCAAATCCCTTCAAGATTTTAGTTTTTTGCACCCCAATTTTCCGCAAGTTTTTTGCACTCTATAAGTCCGAAAAGGCTTTCTTCACTATGAGCCTCATCCTTCAATTTGTTCCTTTCGCACCCCAAACTTGTCTTCGGGGTCTGAAACCCTGAAAAAGTCTAAAAGAGAAAGAAATTCATTTTTTCTACTTAAGAGCCCACTGCTTCTATTTCTCTTAGTTAGTTTGTATTCTTTCCTACTTTAAGTAGTTTTCTTTCAATACTGATACTTGCATGTTTCCTCGCAGGAATGTATGAGAAGTTAACACCATCACTGATGAAGTACCTATTCAATGAGAATCACCCTCATTCAAAGATCGGGAACAAACATATAGAGATCACCGATACTGACATCGGTAACATGAACTGGGATCAGTTCCTAGTAAGGTGTTCTCAACCAACAGGAAGGACTGAAGAGTGCACCTCCCTGGTTCTATTAGGCTTAGTCAATATAGAAGCACACCCAGTAGCAATCATGTCCTCTGAGCTTATCCTGACCTTAGCTAACCACTACATACTAGATGAAAGGGTGGTTAAGAATAAAGAATGAAAGAGAGTCCTTGACTTGAGGCCAGATAACATTGAAGAGGCCTTCCATCTACAGAAAGGCATGGACAAGTTATATGAATTCTATATAGAAAAGGGGTTGAGATGGTTCAGGAACAAAAATGAGGATGCCTATGAGATTCTAAATCATGAATACCTCCAGTAGCCTCTCCCAAAGAACAAATTGGACAAAATAGATCTCAAGAGGGGATACTTAAAGGATGACATCCAAGCTGCAATCACGCTGATAAGATGAGTGTATGGACTACCTCAGTACATCCAATTCCAGAACTGGATGATTCTGTTGATAGAAAAGATAAGGAAATACAAGGCCAGGTTTGATTGGGCCACCATCCTAAGTGATAAATTAGATGAGCAACTGACCGCAGTTAAGCACAACCCAAATTTCTACATGACTACATATATAGTATACCTATTATCCGCATGAGAAGACTATCAGGGGATCAAAAAATGGGTAAACTTCAATGAACCAAATGAATGGCCTCATATTTTCTATCCACAATTGGTAAGAAGAAAAGCTATTCCTAAAGATAGCCCAAATTAGAGAATAGTGAATGATGCATTTATCATTGCAATCATTAGATCCATAGGGGTGACTACGTGAAGAGGCTATCAGAAGAAGTTGATGCCTAAATAAGGGCCATAGGGGCATACTATATATAGTTCAGAACTTTCACATACATCTAAGTGGAAAGATCTATGTTGCACCCCAAGAAGCTACCAAGGTACCCATCGGATTGGGTGATCATCCTAGAAATGGCTCGGCAACTTGCAAATGCATACAAGCACATCAAGCATAAGAAGAAGAATTGTTGGGACTTCCCCATTTCCCTAGGTCCCTACACACTCCAGGACATGAAGATCTATAATTCATTATCCTTTGAGTGGGATGACTGCCCACTCCAATAGTATAATAACATCCAGGCTTGATTCTACCCCATAGGAACATACAGTTATATCATTGGCAAGTTCTACATCCATGAACCATGGGTTGAAGATCATTGGATAAATCATGTGGATGACCATGAGGTGAGGATCCAGGATTACTGTAGGATTTCCCTCACACTTACACAAGTGGCCTTACATAATTGTATTCCCCCAAAGGTTTGGGAAAAGGATTCAGATAATGTGCTAGAGTTGATTTATACTCTCGATAAAATATACAATAGGCCTATCCTGAATGAAGAGATATATGAGGAGAATGACAACATATAATTCAGAGAAAGGCATGTGGTCAAAACGACCAAGGCATGGATCAATAGGACCTATCAAATGGATCTTATTCTCATGAAGACACTAATTTATGCACCCAAGAAGATAGATAAGAAACATGGAGAAAGGTTGATAGTGCCCCATACAAGAAAGCCCCACCTCAGAAGTGAGAGATAGTGTATGGGCATGAGCGTACAATAGAATATGGTTCTAATCCTAGGCATAAGGCCCAAAAAACTAGGATGATAGGGTAGATAGATCCTCCTATTGGATCATCATAGGCCACCCAAGGGGAAGGTCCTTCCACCTCCAACCCATCTCCCTCTACCATTGGAGAGGGGAAGAGAACTTATAAAACAAAGGGATCTTCCACCTCTCCGTGATTGGAAACATTACAAGAGGAACCAGAAAAGGAAGAGGTACCCTTGGTGAAAAGGAAAAGGTCTCAAGAAGCCTCTATGAGGAAGAAGGAGAATACAAGGAAGCAGGGTGAGGCTCCTAAATAACATGACAATCTGTTGGATACCCTAGGCTCAGATGCGTTGCTTATGTCCAATTTTGAAGGCCTAAAGGGTTTTGCAAATCAGGGGTAGGATACACCCAACTCAATGGTTGGAATTGAATTAGGAACATAGATTCCCATCAAGTCTCAAGTGATCCTTACTCCACCTTTGTCCCAATTCACAAACCCTACACTAAACATTCCTATGACAGGATTGGACTCTAGCACTAACCAAAGGCTAGAAACTCAAGATGTTGGCGTTGCCTAGAGCATAGCAGGGAATAAGACTATAGGAGAGAGTTCAGAATTAACTCCACCACCTCACATTCCAACTCCACCAACCTCTCTCCCACCCCCTATTCTAACTCCACCACCTTGTCTCCCAACTCCCATGCCAACTCTGCCTCCTTCCACTTCTACTACACCACCTACGATGCCAACTCTGACTCCATTTCCATCTATTCCTTTTCCTTGTTTTATCCTGACTCCCCAAGTCTTAGTAAGCACATAAGTTGCATCTCCCTAGAAAACCACACTAGAAGCCATGACAGGCCTTACTTCTGAAAAAACAATTAGTTCCTCTAGGGATGAAGGCCAAGATAAAGGTGAACAGGACGTTGTAGTGGAAGAAGAGAAGAGAGAGGAAGGAAGCCATGAAGGAAAAATGCACGGGGGAGAAGCTAGAGAAGAAGGTGAACATGGGGAAGATTTAGATAAAGAAGAGGAGGTGACCCCTGAATCACAAAGCTTGGCTTTAGTCCTCCACATTGCCCCCTATGATCCAGTCACCGCCTTTAGTAAACCTACTTGGTTCACTAAAGAGGTTTAGCCACGAAAAAGGACCTACATACATGAAGGGGAAGGAGAAGACATGGATATGTCATTTTTAGGGTAGGCCCTCCATCAAATAGAGGTTAATATACCAGCAAGGACCATATCTTATGTCACTCAAGACACCAGAGGTCACTGGAAGACACAGATGGCAGTTCCTTCTACTAGCACCTCTCAAGAACAAATCACCCCAAAGGATTATACATTTGAAGAGGTAGATCTGGGAGAACCAGCCTAGGAAGGAAGTAAGACCTTGGTAGTCGTAGGCCTCAAACATGCTCTAGGATTTATGAGAAAAGATGAGGAAACTATCAAGTCCTTGACAAAGTAGAATGAGGCACTGAAGAAGTTAATTAATAAAATGGTGGGTCCCATTGACCCAAGTTTCCTAAAGGCCTCATTACAAGTTTTAATATAGAAGAGAGATCATCCAAACTTTCCAACAGGTATGACCCCCTCTTTCATTCAGGCAAGTGTTGATTGGAAGAATGATCTTGAACACCTTGGAGAAGGGGTTATCAAACTACTTTTTAGGCCTTTCAAAATTATTCTAGTGGAAACCACAATCTTGATAAACATAATGGAGAGTGATGAGGGGTTAGATTCTAAATTTTCCAAATGGAGAACTGCCCTCCAAGACCTCAAGATAATCAAGAAGCGGCATTTCCAAATTTTGGTCAAGATATATGAAGGTGAAGAGCTAAATAACTTCGGAACCTGGATCAAAAGCATAGCCAAAACAATTAATTTTCATGAAAATTTCTTGGAATACATACAGAAAAATCATAAGGAGGTTATGGAATGGGTAGAATAAATATAGAACTTCTTCACAAGTATGGACTTGGACCTATACCGAGATCAAGAAAGCTAAATTCTATGCCCAGCGAAAGAGGTAATTCAGCAATTCAAAGAAATTTTGGCAGGTTTTAGCACCAAAGAAGGCCTCCACCAACTCTTATATTCAAAAGAAGATATGCAAAGGATGTCTGAGCATAATGAAAAGATCAAGTTCTTCACTTCATAATTGACCACTTTCATAGAAAAGAAAGAACGACAAATTAGCAAAGTGAAGAGGAAATAAATAAACTACAAGTAGGTACAGGAAATAGTGTAGAGGCTGCAAGTTGCTCATCTAGAGGTCTTCTCAAGCTAACTACTCAAATCCAAACTCAGTCCTTTTGGAGAGATGTAGATTTTTTAGACTTGGCCATTTTTCCCAAAGGCTAATTTTTTTGGCATTTCATCCTTTTGGCCTTTTCATCCTTTCAGCCTCTAAAAGGCCAAAATTTTGGGGGTCTTAAGTTTTTATTCTATACTTGGTTGAATTTGTACTTGGAAATTTTTGATGCAAAGGTTGGGGTCTGAATTCTAGGCCATTCCAGTGATCACTTTTTTGGACAAAAATAGAACTTTAGATCAGATGGATGCATAACTAGAGTTTGTTCTACAAATATTAAGGGTCTTCTATCATTCCCCACCTTGAAGAGAACCATAGATAATATTCCAAGGGAGAACTCATAGATCAAGAAGAAGACTCTAGCTGCATGCAAGGGAACTCCAACTCCTCTCTTCCTTTGTTCTTGGTGAGTTTGATCCCTTTTGCATGGGAAAATTGATTGTAAATGGATTAAATATCCATGAAATTTGTTTAGTATCATTTCAGCAATAGATTTCTTTAGTAAATCTTTAGTTTTAGTTTGTTTTCATTTTTTTTAGAGTCTATGATGCCCTAGTTTAGGCATTCAGAGTTTGTAGATCAGAACTCTATATATTGTAATCAAAACAATGTATTATGTGTTAGTAATAACTGAGAGGGGGGGTGAATCAGTGGCCTCAAAAATTTATCCTTTAAACTTTAATCCACCAATCAATACACCTCAGATTATTAAGTCCCTATAAGATGCATGCCTTGAAATACTTGAAATAATCAACTGTCTGTCGGTTTACCTTGTCTGTCCTTATTCTCCTTGATTACCGATAAGCAGTAAACCTTAACAATAAATTAATAAACCATACACACATAACACATGGATTTTAACCTGGAAACCCTGTTAAGGGAAAAAACCACTGGGACTGGTACCCCAAATTTTCACTCTTCTGAAGTGACCCCTATTAGGAGCCAACCCTGTTAAAGGTTACAAACACACTGTTAAGTGCGACCTTGTTAGAGGATTTTTATACATAGGTTGTCACTTTGTATCTGGCATCTATTTTGCTACCATCCTTGAATCAGCCTCCTTCTTACACTGCCAATAGGCTTTAGGAAAATCTTTCTACCATCCTTGAATCAACCTTCTTCTTAGGTTGTCAATAGGCTTTATGCAAATTCAATGCTACTTTCATGAATCAACCTTTTTGGCAATCTGTTAGGATATACCTTAATTATAGAAGATTGTTAAGTCTTGCTCTTTTAAGAGACTTGATGCTTCAATGGTTAAACTAAAACACTATGACCAATTTCTAATGCAAAATTGAATTACATATTTTCGTATCTATTTAATTACAATACCTCTCTGATCAATGTATCAATTCAATTCATTTTTCTCCACACTTTCTGCTCTGTGATGTTGTGCTTCACTGTTCATCGATGTTTGTAGAATTATTTAGCTCTCCCTCAGCTTGATTGATCAGGACTGTATGAATTTTATCCTTCACCAGTTTCTCTTCAGCATCCTCTTTCTATTCACTCCCCTCCCATGTATCTGATGGATTACAAAAATTAATTATGCTTGTCTCTTATATAGACATGATATTCCTTAATTCTTGATTCTTGATTCTTGGCATGAAAAAGAATCCAGCCAATTTGATTTATGGCTTTAACTCCTAATTTATCTTGTAGTTATCTTCTTGCCAACTGTATAAATCTTCTTTAAATCAATTAATTAATTGTGGTCAAATAAAAAAAATAAAACAACCAGTTAAGTCTATCCTTAAGCTCTGCCAGCTAGATATTTTGTCATTTTCTGAACTCTCTATTATGTCGTTCAATTATGTAGTTCATCGTCAGTGACAATTGCAAGTTCCATCGGTGTAACTCCAATTAGCTTTGGGATCTCTTTCCGTCAGGAAATACTATTTTCAGTTCATTGGGCATCCTGTGATTCTGCTTCGTCGAGAAACATTGTCTTCTGTTCGTCGGGTATCACTGTGACCTTTTTCTCTGTCTTTACCAATGGTGTGCACTCCGTCAGTGTTGTCTATCACTTAGTGAATACTTGACTTTTATGCATTGCTGAAATCATAATCATTGTTCCATTGATTCTCTGAAGTCTTTGCCATTATGTACATGACCGTACAGATGATATCAAGTTGACATCAATGACAATACAAACCATTAACTAATTTAATGTTTTGCATCATCTTCAAATTAACATTATCAAACATTTAATCAGTTACATGTCATCATTATGGTCAGATTATCGATGCAATAAAGATCTATAATTGGTGCTTCATTCATGGTGTGATATTTTTTTCTATCTATGCAAAATTGATGAATGTGTGTATGCTTATTCATTCTTTTCAAAGAGCCAACTATTTTATTGTGTCTCGAATTTGCATTTCTTTAGTTGGAGTTTGTTTTTGTTTATCTACCTTTTTGTGGTGAATGTATGAGAAATATCATCTTTTGGGCTTAACAATAAATCCTTCTTCTGTGTGTGTATATCTTGGTGGCTTCACGATTTGATAGATTTTGAAAATATTGCACGAGTGAATATGTTTTCTCTCCAAATGATTGTCGTTAGTAATAACTAAGAGGGGGGATGAATCAGTGGCCTCAGAAATATTCCAATAATTAACCCTTAAAACTTAGTAACCCAATATTCTACCTCTAGTTATCTTTAGTCCTATAATATGAATGCCTCCAAATACTTATATCAAATGCTGCCTGAAATTCTTTGTAAAACCTTCTACTATATGTTTACCAAAAAGCAGTTTGTTAATTTACCGAAAGACAGTAAATTATCTAGAGTATATTGATCAATCCAGTTAAATTAAGTGTAATGAAAAACACTAAAGTAATGACTCATAAACACATTTATACTTGGATATTTAACACGGAAACTCTATTAAGGGAAAAAACACTTGGGACCGATAACCCAAAATTTTCACTCTTCTGAAGTGAGCTCGGTGAAGAGCCAACCCGATTAAAGGTTACAAACACACTGTTAGGTGTGACCTTGTTAGAGGATTTAAAATTTTAGTCTGTCACTTGATATCGGGAATCTCTATGCTACCTTCCTTGATCAAACACTCACTTGGCCTGTCAATAGGTATCTGGCATCTCCTGCTATCTTCATGATCAAAATTTTGGATACTCCTTGGGATGTATCTCAATATAGAAAGGATCTTTAAATCCCGCTCGATTAAGATACTTTATGAATCAATGGTTAAACTGAAACAGTATGATCTATTCACATATACAACTTATACTTGCAGATTTTTAGATCTATTGTAATCTCATAAAACTATTCTGATCAATATAACTCTTTTTATACCTTTTCTCCACTTTTGATTCTGCTTGGTGATGATATGCTTTGTTTCTCGGTGTTCGTAGAAAAATTTATCTCTTTCCTTAGCTTGATTGATTAGGACTGTATGAAGTTTCTCTTCATCAGTTTCTCTTTAGCATCCTCTTTTCATTTACTCCCCACACCAATTTAGAATGAATTGAGTTGTCTCTTTATAGACATGATATCACCATTTTTAGGTTCTTGATCTTCTTGATCTTGGCGTGATCCACAATTCTCGCCAATTAGATTTAAATAAAAACTCATGTTTTATCTCACTGAGATCTTCTTGCCAACTAAACAAAACAGCTTTAAACCATTTACTTATCTCTGGCTTATCTTGTCTATGAAAACAGTGATAAATACCAGTTAACTCTATATTTAGCTCTTCCAGCTAGATATTTTTTCAATTCTAAACTCAAGTTAATTTTGGTGTTTAACTCTTTGATAGCGTCGGTCAACACACTAGTTCTACTCGGGCTTCTCCGTCAGTTTACACTATGTTTCTGGTCGTCGGGTATGCTTTTGATTCTTCTCATTGGTAATGCTCATCGGAGTTCTTGCTTGGGCATCACTATGACTTGACTGTTGGTGATCTCTATCCATCAGGTTTCACTGACCATCGGTGTTTGTAGTCACATTATGAATACTTGTCTTTTATGCATTATAGAAAGCATAATCTTTTTCTCATTTATTCTCTGAAGTCTTTAACACTTTTATTATAACTGATTAGATTATATCAATTTGACATCAATGATAATACAATACATTAACTGATTTAATGTCTTTCATTATCCTTCTACATTTTGGTGATCAACTTAACATATTCAAAAATTCAATCAGTTACATGTCATCAATCTCTACCTTTGGCATTCATGGAAACATACTACATTATCATACTATATTATCACTAATATAATATGAAATATACAGTTTCATCAAGCTTTCCTAATGTAACTATTACAAATATCTCGCTCTCGGTAAGCTCAAAATTAGCTTAGATTTGTTTCATGCAGAGTGGTTGTCTTGAATCTTCAATCCCTTCAATGGATAGATGAATCATTTGATATATTTGTTCTGATATGTGCTCTTCCTTGACTATTCCTCTTCTTGGTAATCTCTATTTCCTTTGAAAATAATCTTTCTCTTTGTCTAAACTCTCTCCCTTTGTTACTTCTATCCCTTAGATGGATATTTCATATGTCATCAATTATAATCTCTCCCTTTATGATATTTCTTCTTTATGTGATATGGAATCATCTCTCCTTTTGATAATGATATCATCTCTCCCTTTGTATGATAGTGAAAATCTCTCCCTGATGATAATGAGATAACTCTCTCCCTTTGACAACAATGCCAACAAAATACGTCTCCTTGTTTTATCATCTATATCATGTTTCATCCCTTTGCATAATATATTCCTTGAATTTCCCTATCCATTAGCAATACAATGTTCTGATTTCCAGTGCAAATATGTACCTTGCTATGTAAAAATATATCTTTTGTTGTCTCAGTGTTTGCATCAACATGACTGGTCTTCAGATTTTGTATAGGTTGATGCAACCTCCTAGTCAGATTACTAACTGATAGACAAGGGTTGGACCCCTAGTCTCTGTCTCAGATACTCAAAAGTATCCTTTGGTAATGGCTTGGTGAATATGTCAGCTAACTGTTCCTTTTATTTAACATATTCTAGTGGCACTTCTTTTGCTTGCACATGTTCTCTTAGATAGTGATACTTGATAGCAATATTCTTAGTCTTAGCATGCATGATTGGATTCTTAGAAATATTTATTGCACTAGTATTATCACAATAGATAATTACAGGTTCAATGATCTTCATATTCATACCTTCCATCAATTGTTTGATCCATGCAATATTGGAGTAATTTTTAATAGTAGCCACATACTCTTCTGCTGTAGACTAAGAGATGCATCCTTGCTTCTTGCTGATCCATGTGACAAGTTTGTCACCCATGAAGAATGCTCCTCCAGTTGTGCTCTTTCGGTCATCAATTTTTCCAGTCCAATCAGTATCTGTATAGACTTATAGCTCAAAATTTCCTTCTCTTTTGTACCATAAGCCATAGTCCTCAGTTTTCTTCAGATATCTTAGAATTCTCTTAACAACAGTCATATGTGATTCTTTTGGATTAGCAGAGAATCTTGCAACAATTCCAACTGTGTGTGCTAAATTTGGTCTGGTGTGAACAACATACATCAGTTTTCCAATCATTGATCTATATAAGGTCTGATTTACCTCATTGTATTTGTCTTCTTTTGTCATCTTACATCTAGTAGCCTTACATGTTCCAACTAGTTTGGAATATTCCATCTTGAATATCTTCAGCACTTCCTTGATGTATTTGGACTAAGTGATGTATATGCCTGCATCTTGTTGAAGAATCTGTAGACCAAGAAAGAATTTGATTTCCCCAAACATGGAAATTTCAAATTCCTTTCACATTTCATTAGTAAAGGATTTGCATAACAATTTATTTCCCCCAAAAATGATATTATCAACAAAAATTTCAGCAATTAGAATATTACCATCAGTATCTTCTTTTAAATATAGATTGCTATTTTCACTTGTTCTAACAAATTTTATGCTAATGAGATATGAGTGAAGTCTTTCATACCAGGATCTTGGTGCTTGTTTCAATCCATACAAGGCTTTATGTAGTCTACATACCATGTTTCTCTTGTCTAGATCAATAAACCCTTCTGGTTGTTCAATGTATACCTCTTCTTCTAGTATTCCATTTAGGAATGCAGACTTGACATCCATTTAGAAATGCAAATTTGACATCCATTTGGTATACCTTGAATAATTTAAATGCAACATAACCAAGTAAGATTCTAACTCATTCTATTTTAGCAATGGGTGCAAAGGTTTCTCCATAATCAATACCTTCTTCTTGTGCATATCCCTTGCATACTAATCTTACTTTGTTTCTAGTGACTTCTCCATTCTCATTCAGCTTGTTTCTGATATCCATTTGGTACCGATGAAATTCTTGTCATCTGGTCTCGGTACTAGTCTCCATGTATTGTTCTTCTCAATCTGTTCTATTTCTTCATTCATAGCACTGACCCATTCTTCATTCTCAAGTGCATTGTTAAAAATTTAGGCTCAAAATCACAAAGTAAACATCTAGATTTAAGTGACTTACTTCTTGTTCTTGTTCTAGCATTTTTATCTCCTATGATTTGATTCTGTGGATGATGTCTTCTGACATACTTGGCAAGTTTTGGTTCAGCTGTGTGTTTGTCATTCTGATCATCTTCTTCACCTTCATTCTCATCTCCATTGTTTGGAACATCATCTTGTGGATTATCCTGGTTGTCGATAATTGTAGCCTGATACTCGGTTGCAATGTTCTGATGCTTGGGAGTGACACGTTGTTGCTCGGGTAGAGTGTTAGGTTCTTTATAAACAAACCTTTTGTATTCCTCTGGTTCCTTTTTGTTTTCCTTATCATTCTTTTCTACAAACTCATTTATTTTCACATTTGTACTTTCAATAATTTTGTTAAATGACTTGTTAAGACATTTATAAGCCTTTCTTTTGGTTGAATACCCTAGGAAGATACCTTCTTCACTTTTGCAGTCAAGTTTTCCATTTCTATCATCCTTCAATATATAACATTGACTACCAAAGATTCTGAAATAACTTACATTAGGTGTATGACCATACCAAAGCTTATAGGGTGTCTTCTTTGTGTCCTTTTTCAATTGTACTATGTTTAGTGTGTAGATAGAAAAACTGACAGCTTCCCTCTAGAAAGTTTGAGTGATGCTTTTCTCAATCATCAATGTTCTTGCACAGTAAACAATTAATCTATTTCTCCTTTCAGCAATTCCATTTTGCTATGGTGTTCTCGGTGCAGAAACATGTCTTTTAATTTCATGCTCATTGCAATATTCAGTGAATTCTTTTGAAATAAATTCCCCTCCTCTATCTGACCTTAAGCATTTCAATTTCTTTTCACTTTGTTTTCTACATTGCTTTATACCATTTAAACATCTTAAATGCTTCTGATTTATCTTTTAAAAACATGACTGTCATCATTCTATAAAAATCATCAACAAAGAGAATAAAATACCTATCTCCATAGTAGCTCTTTGTCCTCATGGGTCCACATAGTTCTATATGGACTAATTCTATAATTGCAGTAGATGTATGGGTTTTACTCTTGGAACTAGACTTTGTAATCTTACCTTTTTGACAATTATTCCACATGATATGCTCGGGCTTAGTCATGCTTGGTAAACCTCTGACATTCCTTTTGTTGCTTGTCTTTATCATGTTGTCAAAGTTCACATGACATAATATTTTGTGCCACAACCATATGTCTTTGTTTCTATCCATCAAACAAGTGGTGTTAGTGTCATCAAGATAGAAAATGTTACCTTTTGTCTACTCACCGGTACCAATCAACCTTCCTAATTCATTGTAGATCTTTGCCTTCTTATTTTCAAATGCTACTTTGTGACCTAAATTGTTAAACTGAGAAACACTTAACAAATTGTAATTCAGTCCTTTAACCTAGTAAGCATTTTCACATTTTATCAAGTTATTCAACTTTATGGTTCCTTTACCTTCAACTAGACAACATGTATCATTTCCCATTCTTACTGAACCACCATTATAGTATTCAAAAGTCTCAAACTTTTGTTTATCACCGATCATATGGTGAGTGTAGCCACTATCTATGATCCAGACATCATTCTTACTAACTTTAGATATGAGTGCAGTTTCTACATACCTTTCTTCATCTTCATCTAAATCATCCTTCATGGCTACAAATACCATTTCGATGTCTTCTTTTGATTCGGTTTCGGTGTCATCAGATCTATTCTCAGCTAGGTAGCAAGCTTTCTTCCCTTTGTCCTTGTAGTCTTAGGTATCTCTCTTGTCAGATTGTTGGTTGCTTTGGTAATCTCTATTATCACCTTTATCAAAATTCTTCTCATATGATCTATCATTTCCTCTATCATCATTTTTTCAATTTGGACATCTTACAGCAAAGTGTCCAACCTCTTTACAATTGAAACATACAAGTGGTAATTTTCCTTTGTATCTACCTTTGCCTCTCTGCAATCTTCTGGCCATAAGTGCTTCAATTTCATCAAGTCCTTGATCCTCATTATCACTGTCACTATCATTTCTAACAACATGTCTATGACTTGAGCTACTTATCTTTAGAGAAGATTTGAATGCAGATTCTATGGATGTTAAGACACTATTTTCACAGTTATTCATCTCAAATGAAATTAGTCTACCAAATTAGACTATCTAGAGTAACTGTATTTTTTTCAATTGCTCTCATTTATTGAGTAGCAGAAACTCTAATAGCATAAAAAGTCAATAAGGTTCTTAAGGTTTCACTTACCACTGTCTCCTCTTCAAGTACACCTCCAACTCCTTGGATAGCATTTACTACCTCTTTGATTCTACAGCTATTCAATATCTAAGTATTGAATAATATCACTTCCAATACCTGATAGGTGGAGTCTTATTCTACTTTGTCATGATGCAAAGTTGTCTTTATTCAAATTGGGCACATCTCGTATGTTTATCTTGTGATCTTTTTCTTGAGCTGTTAAAATCCCTTTCTAAGCACACAAGCTCTGATACCAATTGTTAGTAATAACTAAGAGTGGGGGTGAATCAGTGGCCTCAAAAATATTCCAATAATCAACCCTTAAAACTTAGTACCACAATATTCTAACTCTAGTTATCTTCAGTCCTATAAGATGAATGCCTCCAAATACTTATATCAAATTACTACTGCTCGGAATGCTTTGTAAAACCTTCTATTGTATGTTTACCAAAAAGCAGTCTGTTAATTTACCAAAAGATAGTAAATTATCTAGAGTATATTGATCAATCCAGTTAAGTGTAATGCAAAACACTAAAGTAATGACTCATAAACACATTGACACTTGTATTTTTAACATGGAAACCCGTTAAGGGATAAACCACTTGGGACCGGTAACCCAAAATTTTCTCTCTTCTGAAGTGATCTCGGTGAAGAGCCAACCCTGTTTAAGGTTACAAACACACTGTTAGGTGTCACCTTGTTAGAGGATTTACAAGTTTAGTCTATCACTTGATATCAGGCATCTCTATGCTACCTTCCTTGATCAAACACTCACTTGGCCTATCAATAGATATCTGGAATCTTATGCTATCTTCATGATCAAACTTTTTGATACTCCTTGGGATGTATCTCAATATAGAAAGTATCTTTAAATCCCACTCAGTTAAGAGAATTTTTGAATCAATGGTTAAACTAAAACCGTATGATCTATTCACATATACAACTTATACTTGTAGATTTTTAGATCTATTGTAATCTCATAAAACTATTCTGATCAATATAACTCTTTTTATACCTTTGCTCCACTTTTGATTCTACTCGGTGATTCTATGCCTTGTTGCTCGGTGTTCGCATAAAATTTAGCTCTTTCCTTAGCTTGATTGATCAAGACTGTATGAAGTTTCTCTTCATCAGTTTCTCTTCATCAATTTCTCTTCAGCATCCTCTTTTCATTTACTCCCCACACCAATTCATAATGAATTGAGTTGTCTCTTTATAGACATGATATCATTGTTGTTAGGTTCTTGATCTTCTTGATCTTGGCGTGATCCACAATTCTTGACAATTAGATTTAAAGAAAAACTCCTATTTTATCTCCCTGAGATCTTCTTGCCAACTAAACAAAATATCTTTAAATCATTTACTTATCTATGGCTTATCTTATCGATGAAAATAGTGATAACTACCAGTTAACTATATATTTAGCTCTGCCAACTAGATATTTTTTCATTTCTGAACTCAAGCTAATTTTTGTGTTTAACTCTCTAATAGCGTTGGTTAACACTCCATTTCTCCTTAGGCTTCTCCATCAGTTTACACTATATTTATGGTTGTCGGTTATGCTTGTGATTCTTCTTGTTGGTAATGCTCATCGGTGTTCTTGCTAGGGCATCACTATGACTTTACTATTGGTGATCTCTATCCGTTGGGTTTCACTAACTGTCGGTGTTTGTAGTCACATTGTGAATACTTTTCTTTTATGCATTACAGAAAGAATAATATTTTTCTCTTTGATTCTCTGAAGTCTTTGACACTTTGATTATAACCAATTAGATTATATCAAGTTGATATCAATGAAAATACAATCCATTAACTGATTTAATGTCTTGCATTATCCTTTTGCATTTCGGTGATCAACTTAACAACTTCAAACATTCAATCAATCACATGTCATCAATTGCATCCATCAAGTATATAGTTGTGACGTGGTCTAATTTATATCTGGTGGGTTGTTCCAAATCTCTCCATCATTCAATTTGCAAGGAAGGATCAACAATGGTTTTTCTGTAGGATTTCATTGTCACAATTTACTTCATTCTTGTTACCCTAATCATTTAAATTTCTGTCATAAATTTGAAAGAAATCAAAATCATCTTTATTTTAAACATAAATTTTCATCCTTAGTCAATTACAATCTTTGATAAATTGGAAAATACAAAAAAAAAGCACTAAAGTTGTTTTACAATTTGACGTCTTGAAAGTACTAGCAAAGACC
This sequence comes from Thuja plicata, assembly GCA_018584345.1. Taxonomy (NCBI): domain Eukaryota; kingdom Viridiplantae; phylum Streptophyta; class Pinopsida; order Cupressales; family Cupressaceae; genus Thuja; species Thuja plicata. The sequence continues at coordinate 2,079,917 of MU225653.1, read as the reverse complement.
TCCTCATGAACATTCACACTTATCTTCAGCTAAGTTACCAAGAAGGTTGTACCACGACCCTAGAGAACCTTGGGAATAACTTCATTATTCTTTCAAGAGAGGAAATCAAAACTCGACATTCTATAAATTTACTTGTGTAAAAATAAGGCTCAATAGAAGTGGCGCTAGAAGGAGGACCTAAAGACTGAAACACTAGATAACATCGGATCTTTCTCTCCAGAATGGTTTGAGTGAGTGCTGAGATCATCTTTGAAAAGAGGTGAGTTCATTGAACTCACTCACCATTGAAGAGCTCACAGCGACAAAGGGAAGACAAGAGAGAGCTCCTTTCACCATCCTACCGAGTCCTAGAATCCACTTGGACAGAAATCACACCTCATTGTCTCGAATGTCCTTGTAGCTATAAACCAAAATCAGAACTTGCAAAATTAGAATTTGCAATAACATCACCCAATGGCTTTCTTCACTAATGCACAAATATCGCCACTAGACTTTGTTCGGAAGCTCCATGAATTGCCCAAAAATCCAGAGAGGTTTTGTACACAATTCATATATGGAGAATCGAGGATAGCAAAAGAGCACATCCATGCCTTCAAATAAATTTTTAATTGTAAATAAATCACCCACCAAGATGTTGTTTTTCATCTATTCCCATACACTTTGGGGGAATTTGCATACACCTAGTACCTGAACCTACCACGTGGATCTATCTATGCATGGGTCAAATTTGAAACCAAATTTCTTAATCAATTTAAGTTTTATGTAGACCCTACTACAACACATCGCCAGTTCATAACAACAAGGAAAGATACTAAGGATCCCATCACCATGTTCAATCATTATTTCCACAAGATGCATCAAAATTTGGAAGCTCCTTACACCATACTAGAGGCAGCAGTCATATAAGTTTACCTCAAAGACCTGGACCCCTTCACTTCAATCTTTCTAAGAAGACTTCGCCCTGCAGATAGAGACACAATGGAAAAGGTGAACAATGAGGCCATCACATTTACACAACAAATGGACCCACAAAGGGGAACTTCATAGTCATGCCTACCATTAGAAACAATGCTTCCACACATCCATTTTCAGTGAGAAGTCAAGCTTTGGCCACCCACATACCTTCATTAAACCCAATTTTGGCACAACCATTTGCAACCCTACTACCATCCATCACTTACCCAGGTTATGAGGCTCATAAAATAGTGTTTGTGGAGAAAAGGGTTGTGCCCCAAACTGAACCTGAAACTCACCTGGTCTCTGAATTGGATGTCATGATGAAAACCTTATCCCAACTCATGAATGAGCTCACCAGGATGAAGTTGAATCCTTCCAAAAACTAAAGTGGATACCAATGAGCATCTTCTGGTCCAAGTGTTTACCCTTAGAATCAGAATCAGGGTTTCAACACCTACAAAAATAATAAAAAATGCATAGGGTAAGCTATTTGGGAAGCAAAGACCCAATAGACCATGGGATACTTGACCCAACAATGGTAGTGTATCGGTGGATAATGCTAATACCAATGAGGTTGTGGAGGCTAATTTTTTGGGGCTCCTAATTTGCGTAAAGGCAATGTCACATATGGGAGAAACTCATATAACTAGTACCCTAAAAATATAGAGGAGAATCCCCTCTAGTTCAATGCCATGATGTTTGACTCCTATGAGTCTAGAAATGAGGAAAGTTTAGACACCTCTATAGGAGAAGAAGAGTTCATGTTCCCATTTTAGAAAGAGAATGAGCCTGAATATTATGAATTCCATGCCTTCCAAAATGACCATTAGAACTCATATAATTTACAGATCCAAAAGGAACCTATGACCGATGGCATACCTCTGAGTAAACAACCAACTCCACCAAATGCCTGGGAAAGCAACAATCTTGTGCCACCTATAGGTCTGAATGCTCCTACATCATCTCCACCAAATGCATTTGCTAGTTACAAAATTTCAGCGTGGTCAAATGAAAAACACAGTGCATTCAAATATTTGAAGAAAACTAAGGCAGACATATCTATGTTTGAAATGCTTCAAGCTTTCCCTTCTCAGAGAGAAGCACTCCTAAAATCCCTTGACAATTCAAAGAAAGGTACAATGGCTAGCATCCCAAAGACCACCTCCAATATCAACACCTACAAAGCCTTCTCAGTTATGTACAAAGAGAATATAGAGGTACCCTCATTCCTACTCATCTTGCGGATCGATCTAAATTATGAATCATATTACAATACCTGGTGTGATACCTGTGGTATTGTCAAGTTCAATATAAAAACTAGAAGACTAACAACAGAATTACAAGCCAAAAAGTAATCCATTCTATTTGAAATTGGAGTTTATACAAATATGATGGATCCCAAGGGTCACTGGAATACCTTGGAAACTAAATGAAGATTCATCATAATGTTTATTACAAATAAACTTATTTAAACTACCAAAAATTTCAAAAAACTATATAAAAATTTAGGCCTACTTGGAGAAGGCATAACATTCTAGTCCTAGGTATGATTTGTGAACCATTTACTTCATTGGAAATATAATGAAAATATGTAGACCCAAAAATAAAAGGTGAAACCAAGGTTACCCCTCTCCAGAGGAGATAGGCCCAAAATTACCCCAAAGACCTTCAAAAATGCAGTTTACTGAGACAGAAAATACTGAAAATTATATTTCAGTATTTCCCAATTCCATCATGATAATTCCTCCCCCCTTGAGAGGAAATGGGCCCCATTGCACTAATCTTCTGTAATAAAAAAGGAAATTTTTCTTCAATTTTTTTCTTAGTTAACCACTTGCCTTGATGAGGATGTTGACCACCTCAAACCACACGGTAAAGAGGAATGTTCTTATTTCTCAAAGTCTTTAAAATGATTTCAGTAAGATGATCACACTAGACTGGAATAGTAGTAGATAATTTTGAAGCTTGAATGTGTTCATTAGCTTGGGAAATGTCCAACAAATGAGGAAAATAGGGTCTCAACAATTCCACATTGAAAACTAGATGCAGGCCTAAAAAGGATGGAAAATTAAGTTCAAAAGAATTCTCACTAACTTGCTTCACAATAGTATACGGGCCATAATGAAGAGAACGAAGCTTCTTGTTTGGTCTATGAAGGTGCTCTTTCTAAAGATGTAACCATACCTTGTCAACAATTTGAAAGTGATGAGGAGTTCTATGTTTATCATGCATTTCCTTATTCTTATGATTACTCTGCTCCAAAATCTCATGAACTTGCTACTCTAGGCGTCTAATGTTATCAATGAATTTTTTTTCTTTATCTACCTCCTTTTCAGCATTCAATAGACTACCATTTTGCAAAACTGGCAGTGCTACATCCATAGGTGCCAATGTCTAATACCCAAGACAAACCTCAAATGGACTATTCCCTATAATACTATGGAGTGCATGGTTGTAGTTGTGTTGCACGTAGGGTAAGATTTCATCCCATGTATGAGGATGTTTTAAATGATACATCTATAAGATATGAATGATCATTCGATTCTCCACTTTTGTCTACCCATCTGTTTGGGGATGGAATGATGTGTACTTTGTCAACTTTGTGTCCATTTTAGCCCATAGTGTAGACTAAAATTTGTTGATGAATCGTCTATCCCTATCAAAAATAATGCTTTTGGGAAAACCAAAATGATGCCAAACATGTTCAAAAAATAACTTCACAATCTCTTCTGTAGCAATCATATTTTTACATGCTACCACGATAGCCATTTTAGAAAACCTATCTACCACAACATATACACAATCATGCCCCCGCTTGGTAGTTGGAAGCCCAGACATAAAATCCTTTGAAACAGACTACCATGGCCTATCGAGAATAGGTAATGGTAAGTATAGACCCAAATTATGATTTGTTGGCTTTGTAATTGCACAGGTTGCACAAGCTTGTATATATTAAATTATATCCTTCTTCATTTTTGGCCAATAGAAATACTTTTGAAGGATAGCAGTAGTCTTACCAATACCAAAATATCTTACAACATGGCTATAGTGAGCTTCCCATATCATTTTTTTTTGTTCCTCAGTGGGTACACATATATGACCAACATGGAAAAGCAACCCATCGTGCAAGTGAAAAACAAAAACACATTTTCCTTCTACCAAATTACTATAGATGTTAGCAAAATCAGGGTCAATACAATATAGTTTTTCCCATGTGGATGATTGATGACCACATGAATCCAGCACTATTGTAAAACCTAAAATTGGAGGCCTACTCAAACAATCTGCCACTTTTTTACTGCTTCCTTTTTATGATGAATGTTGAGGTGAAATTGTTGTAGATAAGCTGACCACCTTTGATGTCTATCATTTTGTAACTTCCCTTGTTTTTGCAATAATTGAAAAGGTTTATGGTTTGTATGTATAATAGTTTCCTTTCCCAATATATAATGTTTCCATTGTTTGCAGGCCTAAACAATAGCATAGAACTCCTTGTCATAGGTGGGGTACCTATGTACTATATCAGAAAAAAATTCACTATCATAGGAAATAGGATGCCCATGTTGTGTGAGTACTGTGTCAAGAGTATAATTAGATGCATCAATTTCTATCTCAAATTATTATTGCAGATCTAGGAGGACCAAAACTGGTGGTGAACATAATATTTTCTTTAGCTCTTCAAATGCTTGTTTCTTTGCCTTTGTCCACTAAAATTTTTCTTGTGCTCGACCCCTTAGTGATTTCTTGAGAGGCCATGATATATGTGAGAAACCAAAAAAAAAATTGTGATAGAATTTGGCTAAGCCCAAGAAGCTGTGAAGATCTGTGAAAGTTTTAGGAGATGGTCAATCTCTGATCATTTGAATTTTTACTGGGTCAACATGAACACCCTAAGTATCAATGATATACCCTAAGTATTGAATACTCTGAATACCAAAAGAGCACTTCTCAATGTTGGCATAAAGTTTGTGTTGTTGCAGAGTTGAAAGCACTTGTTCAACATGTTGCAAATGCTCAGACCAAGTCTTGCTAAAGATGAGTATGTCATCCAAATAAAAAACCAAAAAAGAATCAATGAATGGTCTAAGAACATCATTCATCAACCTCATAAATGTTGTTGGGTCATTTTTTAGGCCCAAAGGCATAACCAACCATTTAAACAATCCTTCCTTAGATTTAAATGCAGTCTTCCACACATCTGCTGGATCAATTGGTAGTTGGTGATATCCATATTTCAAGTCAATTTTTGTTAAGAACTTATTCCCCCTAAGTTGGTCCAACAAATCATCAATTTGAGGGATTGGATATCTATTTTTCATACTGATTTTTTTCAATGCCCTATAATCAATACAAAGTCTCCATGTCTCATCTTTCTTTTTAGCAAGGACAATTGGACTGCCATAGGGTGAAGCACTTGGATGAATATGTCATTTCTGAATCAAATCTTGAATTTGTCTCTTGATTTCATCATTTTCCAAAACTGACCTTCTATATATTGGCTCATGTGGTAGTGGTGTGCCTGGGATTAAATCAATAGAGTACTTGACTTGATAGTGTGTTGGAACTCCTACCGATGATTTAAACAAACTATCATATTCTTTAAAAAATTTATCCATCTGATTTTGTTGATTTGTTGTTATGGATACCTTAGCATGTATATTAAGGACAACTGACTTTGTTTTTCATGGAGAACCATTAGTAGAAAAAAGCTCCAATTTGAGAAATCAAACATTTCAATTGTTTAGCACTAATCAAGAAGCAGTTTATGTTGGACATACCTCTGGTATTTGATACCTCTTCCCACCAGGATTGATTGTAACACTATGTGGCCTAGATTCATACACTCCATTCCTCTAATACATGTAAGGTTTCCCCAGCAAGACATCACATACATCCAGTGGTGCTACATCACATATCACTTCATCCTTGAAGGGCTTGATTGAATATGGTAGACAAAACTATCAATTTATTTGAATATCTTGTCCCTCATTTACCCATCCCATAGAGTATGGTTGTGGGTGTGTTGTCACTTTCAAATTCAATCTTTTAACTGTCTCCCTAGATATCAAACTATTTTGGCTCCCAATGTCAACAATAAAATGTAAAGGCTTTCCATCAACCCACATTTGTGAATGAAAAATTCTCTCTTCATCTTCATGATGCTTTACTTTAGTAGTTGCAAATATGGCATATGGGTCTGCTTCTATGAAAAAACTATTCTCCTTTTTCTTAGAAGTATCTATTGGAGATGATTCGTATTCAACTTTCTCTCCTCGTATTTCTGTCATGATTTTTTTAATACTTTGACAGTCCTTTGTATTATGGGTTGGGGACTTAGGCATCTCACACCACATGCCTATATTTTTCTATGTCTTTTTTGCATCCCACCATGTGTTCTTAGGTGAGTTTGAGTGAGGTTCTATGGTCACTTGTTTTCCTATAGATTTATTGTCACCTTCAAACCTTGGCTTATTATTTGCAAAGTATTCAATCTTCCTTTTTTGCTTAGATTTCTCTTCAATTTTGGTGGCATATTTATAGGCAGTTTCCAATGTCTCAATATTCAAATTTTCCATCTCTGTTTGAATATACCTGTGAAGTCCACTACAATATTTCAAAATTTGATGCTTCTCTAAATCTTCAATACCAAGTTTTGTTGAAAGTGAATGTAATGTGTTGGTGTAATCTTGCACAGACTGATCCCTCTTCTGTCGAAGAAGCTTCCATTCTATTTATTTATGTTCATAGACATCCCCAGAAAGGTATGCTTCTTTTATGTATTCCACAACTTCTCCCCATGTGATCCTCTTATCAAGAAATATTTCCAATCTATTTTCATCAGATAATTCTCATTCTTTATTTTCTAATTTAGCTTCCCAGGATAATTTCACATGGGTTTCATCTTTGAGGAGAGAAAACATTATTTTTTCTACATCTGAGAAACTGTTTATAGAAAAATATCTATCCAATTTTGATAACCAATTATCCACAGCTTCAGCATCAACTTTTCCTTCAAAATTTGGGATGTCAAAATTTACTTGGACTTTGAAAGGGGTATTTCCATGAAACATTGTTCTTGATTCAGAGGGTTTTTGATTCTATAAAAGGAGTGAAAATTGACTTATCATCTCCTCCTTTTTCTTATTTAAAGCCTCTTCCACCAACTTCTTAATTGCATCGTCTGACATCTTTGATCGTGTGCACCTCAAAGGTGGATATTTTCACAAATCTTGTGTATCCAATCCTAATCTTTGGAAAGAGGACCTTGTGTAAATTGGCATAAAGGAGCATTCCCACTCTGATACCACTGATCTAAATTATGAATCAGATTACAATACCTGGTGTGATACTTGTGGTATTATGAAGTTCAATATAAAACCAGAAGACTTACAACATAATTGCAAGCCAAAAAGTAATCCATTCTATTACAAATTGGATTTTATATGATGGATCCCAAGGGTCACTGGAATACCTTGGAAATGAAATGAAGAGACATCATAATTTTTATTACAAATAAACTTATTAAAACTACCAAAAATTTCAAAAAACTATATAAAAATTTAGGCCTACTTGGGGAAGGCATAACTTTCTAGTCCTAGGTCTGATTTGTGAACTGTTTACTTTGTTGAAAAGATAATAAAGATTTGTAGATCCAAAATTTGAAACCAAGGTTACCCCTCCCTATAGGAGATAGGTCCAAAAATTCCCTAAAGACCTTCAAAAATGCAGTTTATCGAGACATAGAAAATACTAAAAAATTATATTTCAGTATTTCCCAATTACATCTTGATCACGGATATTCAGAAAAAAATTACACAATTTCCTAATTGATTTAGGAGTGTCATGTAATGTCATGCCCTTATCCATCTATCAAAAACTAGGGGTGGTTCCGAAAATGAAAAATAGAGTAGTGATTCAGCCCAACAAGATAGAATTCAAGGTAATTGGTGTACTCAAGGATGTGCACATCAAACTGGTTGTCGACCCAAGGATACAAGAGTACATTGATGTATACATAGTGGATATCCTTGAAAATTATGGAATGTTACTTATTCAATAATGGACCAAATGATTGAGAGGATTGTTGTCTATGGATTTCACCCAGATATGGCTACCATGGAAAGGACTGAACAACCAGATCAAGATTGATGTCCAGCATAAATTAAAGAGGATGATCATAGATTAAAATGCTCCTAATGAGGTTTTGTTTACATAGACTGACCTAGGAACCTATTGGATGGATGACATTCTCATGTTCCAAATCAGAGAGGTCGAAGAACAAGACCATAGTCCTGTACAAGGGCTACTAGAGTTCAACATCCATGATGACATCTTTCAAGACTTTTTCAATAGCATGACAACAAGCATGCAGCTCTCGGGGAGAGATGCGAACCCTAATATCCTCTTTTTTCTAGGGTACTGTCGGTTGCATCAAGTGAGTCACTCAGAATTTACATGCCCCAATTGCCAAGATGCACTGTCCCGAGTGTTAACTCAAATCACCCTACCAATTGAAGTCCTAAAGAGACCTAAAGAAGAAAGAAGAAGCCTTGGATTGGAAAGTGGAGGTGATAACATGTCTAGGGAAGACATCCTAGTTGATTCAGACACCTTGACCCAAGGTCAAAATAGTGGTTCAGACTCTGATAACAAGAGCCCTACTTTTAACGTGTTTAGTGACTGGAGCACCTTAGATGATGGTGTGTGCCCGCCCTACAGGGGACTATAAGAAGCTAAAAATGGTCAAAGTACTAAATCCCCTTACCTCAAAAACATCTATGGGATAAGGGAAGAAGATTCAACCTCCTTAGGAAGTGATGGGGGAAAGAGACAGAAGCTAAAAGAAAAGGGATTCTCAAGGAACGTCCTTAAAGTTAAAATTCTGTGAAACAGTGCCAAATATGGAAATTATGCTTCAATGGATCTAAGTGTAAACAAGGAGTGGGTGCAAGGATCAAACTTATAAATCCAAGAGGTAATTCTTTCTATGCCGCTTATAGGTTATAATTTATGTGCACTAACAATGTTGCAGAATACAAATCACTAGTTTGTGGACTCCTCTTGGCCCATGAAAAGGGGATAAAATCCTTGACGGTAGAAGGAGACTCGCAATTGATCTTTAAGAAAATATGTAGTCAATATCCTTGCAACGATAAGAGGCTCTCATCCTACCAAAATAGGGCATGGGACTTGATCAACAACTTCAAAGAATTCAATATTAGATCCATCCCACGAAGGAAGGACGTTGTTGCTAATGCCCTAGCTGTCTCAGCCACTTCATTACACCCAATAGAGAAATCTGAACTGAATAAGTTATTATTTGAACTCATCACAACCTCGGCCATCCCAGCTAACATCACCAACTTCTAAGTCTTTCAATATGACCAACACATCCTCAATTTCATCATGTGCATAGGTGTGTTCAAAAATTAGATCATAGACAAAAGGAAGGAAGAGGTAGAAGAATAAGTTATCCAGGAAGACCCAGATGATCAACGCATCATAAACCTGAGGACCAATTCCATACTAAAAGGAATGGTGGAACTAGAAATGATTTTTGATATTGATGGGACTGCTATGAGAAGGTGCCCAGACATACCACCCAATGGTAAAGAGTATGGAGTGTACAACCTTACCACCAAAGATGAGCCAAGAGAAATTCACATCGGGAAAATGGGTACCAGAGAAGAGGAGGAAATGGTCCAACTCCTTACAGAATATCAAGATTTCATAGCTTGAAGTTATGAAGAACTGAAAACATATGACACTTCAATAATTGTGCATAATATCCCACTAAAACCATATTCCAAGTCATTCTGGCAATGTCAACACCCCGTCAACCCGACTATGGAGCCACTGATACAAAAGGAAGTCCAGAGGTTGCTGGATGTGAGAATCATGTTCCTGATTCAACACTCCATGTGGGTATAAAAATTGGTACCCATGAGAAAGAATACCAGTGAGGTCATATTGTGCGTGGATTTCTCAAATCTGAACAAAGACTCTCAGAAAGATAATTACCCACTCCCTTCTCTTGATGATGTACTGCAAGTGGTGAATGGTTCCCAAATGATGTCCTTTTTGGATGGTTATTCAGGATACAATCAAGTGATGGTACAAGAGGAAGACAGACTAAAGACGACATTCACCACCAAGTGGGGGAAATTTTCTTATCGATGGATGCCCTTCAATTTAATCAACACTAGGGTTACTTTTTAAAGGGAAATGGACACTACTTTCAAAGGGCTAGTTATAAAATGTATAATCGTCTACATGGAGGATCTAACTATTTTATCAAAAAAGTGATCCAATCATGTAAGAGATCTAAGGAAGGTCCTCCAAAGAAGCAGAAACTTCAGGATTTCCCTGAATCCTAAGAAATATGTATTTGGGGTCATGGAAGGAAAGTTTCTTGGACACATAATCTTATAAATAGGAATAATAATCGACCCTGAATGAATCCAGGCCATTCTCAAGCTGACACCACCTCATAGCCGCAAAGAGTTGAAATCTTTCTTCGGGAAGATTAACTTCGTGAGGAAGGTCATTAGTGGTTTTGTCGAGATAGTAAAGCCACTCAACAAAATGCTAAAGAAGGATGCTAAGATTGATTGTACTCCTCCAATAAGGAAATAATTCAAAGAGGTCAAGAACACAATCTCTACAGCTCCTATTCTAGTTAGTTTGAATTACACTATTCCCTTCAAGGTATAATCTTTTGCATTTGAACACTCCTATGCTAGCACCCTCATGCAGAAGAAACATGGAGAGGATGAGAGACCAATATCCTTCATGATTTTCCCCCTTACGAATGCTTAAGTTAGATACCCCAACCTAGACAAGCAATCTTTTGTTTTAGTCAAAGTAGTGAAGAAATTTTGACATTACCTGAGGAGAAAAGTCTTCGGGATAGTCCCTGAAGTGGCCGTAAAATCTTTTTTGATGCAGAACAAGCTGGGAGAACAAAGAGGGAAATGGATGGAAATCTTACAAGAATTTGACATAGACATCCAACCAATGAAACTAGTAAGAGGCCAAGGCCTAACAAATCTGGTCTCTAAAATAGAAGAGGGTCTAGTATGCCAAACTTACACCGATCAAGGTGTGATCTCTGATGTATGGTATCAAGATGTAGTCTACTACCTACTACAAAATTATTTCCCAAAAGAGATGAATAGATCACAGAGAAGGGCTTTCAAAATCAAACAAAACTCCTACATGTTGAAGAATGGTTAGCTGTATAAATGAAACCATGAAGGCCTACACTTGAGGTGCCTAAATAGGCTCCAAGAAAAACAAGTCCTAGAAAATATTTATGATAGATACAGGACAGGACACGGGTCAGCTAAGGCAATCGCTCACCAAATCTTAAGGGCAGGGTATTTTTGGCCAACATTGTTCAAAGACACTAGAAAAAATATAACATCATGCCACACGTGCCAAACAAGCACAACTCCAGAGAGAAATGCAATGATGCCCTTGCAGCTAGTATGCAAGGTACGACCATTCACCCAATGAGGATTATATTTTGTTGGAATGATTAAACCCCCTTCATTGTAGGTCATAAGTTCATCCTAATGGATTATTATTATTGCACACACTGGATGGAGCACAGGCACTGAAGAATTGCACCACATAAGTGGTAACCAAGTTCCTAGAGGAGCACATCATAACCAGGTTTGGGATGCCATTCTATCTGGTATGTGACAATGCTCCCTCTTTATCCTCCACCTCACTCATGCAATGGGCCTTTGAAAACTAGGTAATCCTAAAATTCTCTTCACATTATTATCCACAAGGCAATGGCGTAGCGGAGTTCACAAACAAAAACCTAACAACAGTGATCAAACATCTCCTCGATGACAATCCCTGGGATTGGCACACACAGTTGAAATGAGCTTTGTGGATAGACCAGGTAAGGATTAATAACACCTTGGGGACATCCACATACCAACTGTTCTATGTCCTATAGCTGGTCTTCCCTATGAATTTGAAAATCCCAATTCTGAGATTTATGGACCAATACATTGGAGGCAAAGATCGAGTGCAAGTTAGACTCATGAACCTCCTCAAGCTAGAGGAGAAAATAAATTTGGCCTTGGAGAATGTGTCAAAGAATCAAGCCATCATCAAGAGGTGGTTCGATAAGTGAGCCACCATTAAATATTTTAAGATCTCTGACCTGGTCCTCATGTGGGACAAGAGAAAAGAAAAGTTGGGCAACCACACCAAATTTCAAAAATTATGAATAGGTCCCTATCATATATCAGAGATCTTGGGGGGAAACAATTTTAGGATCAGTACCTTAGACGGAGAGTTGACCCCATTTCTAGTCAATGGGAAATTCCTCAAACACTATTTTGGATCCTAAGCAGGACTTTCTTTTGTCCCTTGTATCATAGTTTCATGCATTTTCTTTTCTTTTCTTTTCCTTTCTTTCTGTCATTTTTTGTCATCAGTTTGTTTCTTCTATTTGTGGTTGTTCCCTATTTTTTGGGGGCTTATTTCTTTGTTTTTTTTGGGTCCGTGAATCTTGGGCTCATTCCAAGTGGTCTTTAAATTGGTGTAGAGGTATTTCTTAGTAAAATTCTTCAAAGAAACATACAGGGCAGAGAACATTGCAAAAGTCAAAGTGGTGGTATCTTCCATTGATAATTAGAAATATGTTCAATGTTCAATCATCCTAACCATAAATCACATTAATAAATGACACCCAAGAGTGTCATTTTATCAAGCGTTTGTCAGTTGGGACCATCACTAGTGCATTGATTTGGGTACCCACCAATCCCATAACCCAAGTCTAGTGGATGCAAAGGCAGGAGTAAAGGAGGAATAGTTGAAGAAGAAATAAATAAGTACCAAAATAAAAATGTCCTGAGAAGTGGTCACAAGTGTAAAATCCAAGTAGCATATCCTAATGATTTCTCAGATTGATCAAATAAGACAATATGAACCTGAATATAGAACCACACACATCAAGGGTATTAATACGGCTCATGCAAGAAAATAAGAAACTCTTTCAAAGAAAATAAATCTCCTACATAGCTCTAGCCTAGAAAACTGAATAGACAAGGGTGATTATAACAACCTCTATCAAGGCTATGGACACCTAGCCGGCAGTAGATCAAGGTTAGATTTGGGACTCAGGGAAAACATTTTTGGGGCTATGGATGCCTGACTGGCAGAAAATCTCTTTTTGAAAAGCCTTGGTCTACATGGACAAGGTTGAGAATAGCTGACAAACATTCTAGACACCACAATCAAAGGTCAAAGAATGAACACATGTGAACACACACTGAGAGACAAAAAAAAAGCTTCAAACTAGGAAATCATTAAAAGATAGTCAACATAGATAGCTCTTGGTCCTCATTCCGCTGCAAAGTTAGAATCCAATAGAGTCTTGATGATGAATAAATTCCTTGGTCATTCCTCCTTTTTTTGGGGCTATTTTTTGTGCATCCACAACACACACCCCATTTCTTGGTCCTCTAACCATGGGGACCCGCCTTTCTTTTTTGGATTTTTGGATCTTCCCCTCTACCTATTCCTTGAAATATATTTTTTAAGGGGCATGTTTAGAGAACAGAGTGTTTTTCAGCCTTTTCACTCTTTCGACATTTCAAAGGACCCCAAGTCCTTCAACATGCCAAAAAGGTCAAAGGTTAGAGCCTTCACACTTTTCACTCTTTCGGCCTCTAAAACACCAAAAGGGGATGAGGCTACCCAACTTTCAGCATTTCAGACTCCAAAACGCTGAATTTAGGTGACATCATCCGCAGGATATTTAAGTGGTTTAGTCATTCTTTGTTTCTCACTTGTGTTTTTTTTCTCTTGTCTGCATCTTCTCTCTTCTCTATGCGCACTTCACTTCTTCTTCTCATCATTTTTTGTCATTCACTTCTCCTCACACTTAGAGGCCCAATTCTTTTCTCCCTTTCCTCGTGCCTTGCAGGAATGGCCTTATCTTCATTGTCTTCTCCTCCTTTTAGTTTGTTTTTTCTTTTCTAGCACCTCTTTAGGTTAGGTCTTTGACCTAGTCAGGTCATGCTCCCTCCTAGGTCCCTGGGGTTCACACCCTTGGACCTCTAGAGGGGTTTCTCTCCTTTGTATTTTTTTTTTGTTTTTTTAGAGTTAGGTTTTTTTGGCTTCGCGACCTAGCCGCAGTTTTTTGGTCTCCAAAAGGCTAAAAACATCCCCCTCCCAGAATAGTTTTTCAACCAAGTGAAGTTCACACTTTTGGCACTTTTCAATTTTTGAACATCCAAAAATGCCAAAAATTTGAAGCATCCGAAGACAAGGTTCTCCTTCCCAGAGGTTTTGAACCTTCAGACTCTGAAAAATCCTTTGGAATTTATCACTCTGAAAGTCCAAAAGCATTCCATTGGCCCCTTGAATCTCTTTGAGATTTTGGGTTTTCGCACCCTAATTTTCCAAAAAAAAATTGCACTTCGCAAGTATGAAAAGTATTTCTTCACCATGAGCTTCATCCTTCAATTTTGGCCTTTTGCACCCCGACCTTGTCTTCAACGTCTAAAAGCCCAAAAAGTCTGAAAGAGAAAAAACTTCTTTTCTAGCTACTTAAGAGCCCTCTGCTTCTGATTTTCTTAGTTATTTTGTCTTCTTTCCTCCTTTAAGTAGTTTTCTTTCAATAAAGATATTGATAATTGTATGTTTCCTTGCAGGAATGCCTAAGAAGTGAACAACATCACCAATGAAGTACCTATTCAAGGGGAATCACCATCCTTCAAAGATCAAGAACAAACATATAGAGATCACTGATATCAACATCAAGAACATGGACTGGGATCACTTCCTAGTAAGGTGTTTTCAACTAGTGAGAAGGAATGAAGACTACACCTCCCTGGCTCTATCAGGCTTAGTCAAGGTAGTAGCACACCCGATAGTGGTCATGTCCTTCAAGATTATCATGACCTTATCCAACCACTACATACCGGATGAAAGGGTGGTCAAGAATATAGAAGGACAGATAGTCCTTGACTTGAGGCTAGATAACATTGAAGAGGTCTTCCATCTATAGAAGGGCGTAGACAAGTTCTATGACTTCTATATAGAAAAGGGGTTAAGATAGTTCAGGAAAAAAAATGAGGATGCCAATGAGATTGCAAATCAGGAATACCTCTAGAAGCCTCTCCCAAATAACAAACTAGACAAAATAGATCTCAGGAGGGGATACTTAAAGGATGACATCCAAGCTAAAATCACCCTGATAAGCCAAGTGTATGGATTACCTCAGTCCATCCAACTCAAGAGCTGGATGATTTTTTTGATAGAAGAGATAATGAACTGCAAGGTCGGGTTTGATTGGGCCACCATCCTAAGTGATAAATTGGATGAGAAATTGACTGCAGTTAAGAACAACCCAAACTTCTACATGACTACATATATAGTGTACATGTTAGCTACATGAGAAAACTATCTGGGGCTCACAAAATGGGGAAACTTCAATGAATCAAATGCATGGCCTCATATTGTCTATTCACAATTGGTAAGAAGGATAGATATTCCTGAAGATAGCCCAAACAAGAGAATAGTGAATGATGCACTTATCTTCACATTCATTAGATCCATAGAGGGTGACTACAAAAAGAGGCTATCAGAAGAATCTGTTGCCAAAATAACGGCCATAGGGGTGTACTATATATAGTTCAAAAAATTCACATATATCTAAGTGCTAGGATCTACCTTGCACCCAAAAAAAATACCAAGGTACCCATCGGATTGGGTGATCATCATAGAAATGGCTCAGAAACTTGTAGATGCGTACAAGCACATCAAGCATAAGATTAAGCATTGTTGGGACTTCCCCATTTCCCTAGGTCCCTACACTCTCCAAGACATGAAGATCTGTAATTCATTGGCCTTTGAGTGGGATGAGTTCCCACTCTAACTATCTAATAACATTCAGACCCAATTCAACCTCATAGGCACATATACCCATATCATTGGCAAGTTCTATGTCCATGAATCATAGGTTGAAGATCATTGGATAAATTGTGTGAATGACCATGAGGTGAGGATCTAGGATTACTGCAGGATGTCCCTCACACTTGCACAAGTGGCCTTAGAGATTAGCATTCACCCCAAGGTTTGGGAAAAGGACTCAGATAATGTGTTGGAGTCAATTTATACTCTGGATAAAATATACAATAGACCTATCCTAAATGTAGAGATAGATAAGGAGAAAAATGATAGCGTAGAATTCAGAGCAAGGCATGTGGTCAGAATAACCGAGGCATGGATCAATAGGCCCTATCAAATGGATCCTATTCCCATGAAGAAACTAATGGATACACCCAAGAATACAAATAAGAAACATGGAGAAAGTTCCACAGTGCCCCGATGCAAGAAAGCCCCACCTCAGAATCTGGAGACAGTGTATGAGAATGAGCGTGTAGTAGAATATGGTTCTAATCCTAGGGACAAGGCCCAGAAAGCCAAGTAATTAGGGTAGATAGATCATCCTATTGGATCATCATAGGCCACCCAAGGGGAAGGCCCTTCCACCTCCGACCCATCTCCCTCTACCACTGGAGTGGGGAAGAGAACTTATAAAAGAAAGAGAGCTTCTGCCTCTCCATGATTGGAAACCTTATAGGAGAAACCATAATACCAAGAGGTACCCTTGGTGAAAAGGAAAAGATCTCAAGAATCCTCTCTGAGGAAGAAGGAGATCACAATGAAGCAAGAAGAGGCTCCTAAATAACATGACAATCTGTTGGATACCCTAGGCTTGAATGAGTTCCTTATGTCCAATTTTGAAGGCCTAGATGGTTTTGGAAATTAGGGGCGGGATACACCTGACTCAATGGCAGGAATTGACTTGGGAACATAGGTGCCCATCTAGCCTCAATTTATCCTTACTCCACCTCTATCCCGATTCAAAAACCCCACACTAAACCTTCCTATCATAGGAGTGGACTCTATCACTAACCAAAGGCTAGAAACTCAATATGTCGGCGCTGCCCAGAGCATAGCAGGGAGTAAGTCTATAGGAGAGATTTCAGCGTCAACTCCACCACCTCACATTCCAAATCCACCAACCTCTCTCCCACCCCATATTCTAACTCCACCACCTTATCTCCCAACTCCCACACCAACTGCACCTCCTTCCACTTCTACTCCACCACCTACGATGCCAACTCCGACTCCACTGCCATCTATTCCTTTGCCTTGTTTTATCCCGAATCTGATGCAGAGGCCCTAGGTGGACTTGCAATCATTCATGCTATGAGGGACTTCACAAGTGTTTTTACAACACTAACCAAACTTCTTCATCAAGATCCTTCTCCATCAGAGGGCACATACAATGTCTTATGCCACCATAGGCTCTACATCTTGTTAACATCACAATGTCCCTCAATACAATCAGTATATTCATCTCAATAACCCATCAGCCCAATATTGGTTCATAATCAAATAAATACTTTCATTGTCCTAAGCACTATTTTAATAACAGTCACATACATAATCCGAAATCCCAAAGATAGCCACTACTTATATCATTACTGTGGTGTCTCTTTCATTCCCCTCAATGAGACACATCCAAGACAACTTCTGAAAACCTTCCCACACTTTCCATGCCCATTAGATTCATAAAAATGACTTCATGATTTAATTAACCATAAAGTTACCTTCTTGTTGTCCTATTGAATAGACCTCTACACAGCGACTCATAAGTTTTGATCCTGATCATATTTTGTCAATCGCTCTGGTCAGATTTGGCATGACTTGGCCCTCTCCAACATATCCTAAATTTGGCTCAATCCAATGGTTAAATAGAGAGATATGCCCCCCGCACTGGACTGCATTTTTCTGGACTGTGTCCCTACTCACTGTTCAGGGACAGTCACGTCTAAAAGGATTAAAACACTTTCAAACCTGCACAAAAATTATTCAAAACTCATGTTAAATGCACCACCATGCCTTATCAATCCATTTGTATCCATACCATTCATTAAAATAAAAGTTTGTCAATAAATATTCTTGATTGTACCCTCTCGGGCAGGGACTGGCAGAATACACAATGATTTACAT
>MU225653.1:2025931-2039588 GCA_018584345.1 Thuja plicata | reverse complement strand
ATTAGGAGTTAACCTTGACAACAATGAGGTAGATGGTTGAGTGGATGGTGAGAATATAGTATTCTGACTTGTATCCATGCATTCAACCTTTACTGGTTTCTCTTTTATTGGTGTCTTGTCACCTTGACTATCATCTTGAGTATCTTCATTTATGTCAATTTGATCATTGATGGGAACTTCATCTTGTTGTGCAGAGGTATCATTAGTGCAAATTTCTTCAGTGCTTACAAATGCCTTATCAACTTTGTCCATATCTTTTTCAGATGCAGTCATGAATATATTGACATTGTCAACTACTATAGTGTCTTCTGAGTCTTTGTCTATATCAGAATTTATTGTCACTGTGGGTGCTGAAACCTATGGACCTGTCATAGGCACAATCTGAATCACGTGTTTTGTAACCTGTTCAGTAGGAGCTGGAGTATCTTTTGTTGTAGGTGCCATTTGTGGATACATGTGTCTATCCATAAACACTTGTGCAAATTCCTTTTCAGTCTCCTTACCTATCTTCTCATATTCTTTGTTCATAATTTGTAGGGTCCTTGTCTTAGTTCAAAGATTAGGCTTCACCAGATCTAATAATATAGCCTTCTCATCATGTGAGCGTATAGGAAGAAGAGTATCCAATGTTTCTTCTTTTATCCTCATGTCTTCCTCTATTGCATGTCTTTTCATGATCTCCAATAAGTTCCATAACTGATCCGATATCACTATCTTGAGTTCAAGAACTGTCTTCTTGAACTTGATCATATGAGATATGATCATAGAGTGTATCTCAGTCTTATCAATTTCTTGATACTTTTCATAGACTTTAGAAAGTGTATCTAATCTTCCTTCATTTACAATCCTATTCCTCAACACATTTAGACTAGGTCTAAATCCTACCTCAGGAGGAGCTTGAGTATTCTTTGCTCTACTCCAAGTGTTCCTTGAGGACGGGTGATTTGTGGGCGCCTATTTTCTTCCTCTAGTCTTCTTGCTTGGTGTAGACAGTGGAGATGAATCTAAGTCAATGGTGGTAGAGGGTGCAGAGGTGCTCTCTACTTTATTCTTATTCTAGATCTCTTCAACTTTCTCAAGTTCTTTTGCTATCTTGGCATCTTTGGCTTTGTCAAGATCTTCTTGAGTGACTCCATGAACTTTTAGTATGTTAGATATAATTCTGGATGCTTTCCTTTTATTATCAGCACTGTGTAAGATAGTATCCACTTCATTGGTCTTCTCTTTGTAAGTGCCCCACCTACGCTCATTAGGATCTTTGGGCACTGAAAATAGAACTTGTGCATATCCTTCTAACACATGTTCTTCTACTTCATAACCAAGAGGATGATCCATTTAGTTCTAGCTTCAACTGACTCCATACATGTGCAATCTGTTTCTACCATGAAACATATGGTATCCTTGTATTTGTCAACTATCTTCTTAGATAGTCTAAACCTATTCTGCATTTTGATCCTGAATGTCTTTATATCCATATCCATGGCATCCCTTGCACTGCTCTCTAAAGTGACCTTAAGAGAAATCTGAGACATTGTGGGTTTGCTCTTGTCTAGATAAAGGTTTGCAACCTTTCCAACTATATGGAAATATAAGTAGATGATCAGAGATCCAAACCTGAATGTTTTACTCCTGTCATGCTTGATAATTTGAATGTTGTTAATCAATTAACCATGCAAGATCTCACATAGGTTGTATTGAGTGTTCTCCTTCACCATTCTGATAGCTGCTAGGACTATTGTTGCAGAGACATTGTTCAACCTGCTTGCTTAATAAAACTTATACCCAAGTATCATTGTTAAGAGTTTTATGTCATCTTCTTTGATAGGATCAACTGTCATTTTGCGCTTGTCACTTTTAGATAGGCAAACTTGCTCAATTTGTTTCTTGACATCCTTACCAGTAGGAAAAACTGGTCCAGCCTTGGGAAGTCTGGTTAATTCATGGATTAGGTTTGTAGTTATGTGCATAGGGACCTCACCAATCCAATAAAGATCATCATGTATTCTTCTTAACAAAATCTTCACCCACTCTGGCTCATCAAACTCATGCGCATTCGAGTATTCAAAAATAGGGTTATTTGTCAAGTGCACAAACTCATCCTTGACTGTGTAATCAAGTTTCATCATTGATCCTATATGAGAGGCTATGTTGACATCTCCTACTATTTCCTTCTTACAGTAAATATACGCACGGATATCTTCCACATGAACAACACCTAGCGAGGTTTTGGAGAAAGCCCCTTCTAAATCATCCAGTATGGATTTGAATGGATGCTTCTTGAATACAAATCTCTTCCTCTCTACTATATCAAACACAACTGGGGTTTCCATACTTACTTGGAACTTTCTTAAGTAGGATTTCACAAAATTTCAAAATGGCACGACTGCTAGGGTTCCGTTTCAAACTTTTTGTTCATTTGCTTAACTGCCAAATCTGTTATACTACTGTTCCTTGATGTCTAGTTCTCTAATGCTCTCCAAATTCTATGCTCTCACATGCAAGTGTGAGAAAGATCAAATACTTACTTTCTTTTATACAATCTACTGCATTTAATGTTTGCAACCGTACAAATTACTCAGAGATTTTAAAACTTAGATCCCGATGCATTTTAGATAGTGTGTGAATGCACATAGAAATATTATATTCTTGTAACCATGATATCATAGGTGCATACTCAGAGGTGAGTATACCAACCATGCAGGGGTCCTGAGCTAGAATAGCTCCCCCTAAGACCAAGAAGGTCTATTCAAGCAGAAGTAGAGGGTGCGTCCACTGTGGATGCATCAACTACTTTTTTAACATCATTGTCCTTCTTTACTTCAACCCAAATTTTACTTGAATCTTCATTTTCTTGAACAAACTTAACTTCTCCTTTCTCTTCAAATAGTGATTTCTTAGGATCTTCTTGCTTTTCAGTTTTGGAACTAAAAAACCTTGAGATGTGTCCAGCCTTTCCACATGTGTGACAAATGATAGGAAGTCTGATGCTCTTGTTCATCATGCTACATTTCTTTGTTGTGTGTCCATTGTAGTTACATATCTGACATGTAATGTTCTACAGATTCCTTTGAGGTTGATTTCTCTGATTGTTTTGATTCATTCTTCTTTGATTCTGTTGTGACTGATTTGTTCTGCAATGTATAGCTCTGTGACTAAATTTATTACAAGAGAAACAATAACCATTAAAGGGTCTTACCTCTTTGCAATCTCTTGCCAAATGACCATGTTTGTT
Organism: Thuja plicata; assembly: GCA_018584345.1. Lineage (NCBI taxonomy): Eukaryota > Viridiplantae > Streptophyta > Pinopsida > Cupressales > Cupressaceae > Thuja > Thuja plicata. Next base: position 2,036,356 of record MU225653.1, on the reverse strand, counting down.
GCATGCATAACAAGTTTTGTTAACTTGCTTGATTTCCCTTTTTGGTAGATCTGCTTTAATCTCTTCAACATGTTCAACTCTCCTTGCTTTTGAAGATGCTTCATGAGGTTTTTCTCTTTCTTGTAATGAATTGACTTCGGTTTGTGTTATATTGAATCCAAGACTAGTAGTGTCGCCTTTTTTCATTTTTACATTGAGCTGAGATTGAAGTGAATCAAAACTTGTGTGAATTTTATCAATATTATCCTTTGCTTCTGTTAATTCAGATTCCAACTTCTTTTTTATGTTTCTAATTCCATAACTTTCATGTTTTCTTTTAAAAGTTCATCATCTAGTTGCTCACTTTCTTTGATCTTTTCTTCAATAGCAATTTGGCTGTCTGTGAGCTGTTCATCCAAATTTTCAACTTTATCTTTCAGAGACATATTCTCTTCATTGAGATTTTTGATCATTTTCCCTAAGTCACTTGTAGAACAATCTTTCAAATCTTTTCTTAGTCTCTTGATAAGCATTTGTGAGCCATCAACTTTCAGTCTAAGTTCTTCATTTTATTTTTCAGATCTATCAAGATCTTCAAGAGTTGCTTCAAGATTCTTTTTCAAATGTTTTGCTTCTACTGAATCCATGATCTCCTCAAGTGGTTAAACTTATTTGCTAAGGACCAGAGCTCTGATACCAATTGTTAGAAACACTGAGAGGGGGGGTGAATCAGTGTTTGTGTATTAAATACTTTTCAGCAACTTAAACATAAATAAAACATATATAGAATGAAGCTTAACATAAGAACACATAACACATGATATGATTACGAGGAAACCTTGATCAGAGGAAAACCCCGGTGAGAATTTGTACCCACAAATATTGTACTAATTGTAATGAACCTGTGAGAGTTCATTTTCCCTGTTAGAAGCAGTCTTTACAATATGAGTACAATGACCTGGTTAAAGGTCTGACCTTGTTAGGAGTCTTTTACAAAACCTTGTTAAAGGTATAAGGCTCACTACCCAATAAGATGAAGGCTACAACCTTCTCAAAGATGATATGCACTATATCAAAATGAACTGTTGTGATGACACTGTTGTCTGATCAGTTTTGTGTATGCATGAATGCTCTTACTCTCTTAAAGGGCTATATCATATACTGACTTCATTATACTGTCCCTATGTATCTTTCTCTTACATCATAATCGACAACTATAACATTACTTTACATTACATACTTATATGTTCATATCCAAATAGGCGCAACCCAAAACAAAACACTAGTCGGCCCTAAAACAAAATATACAATGCTTCTGAACAAGTTGACTCAAGAGTGTTTACAATGATAATTACATCATTACAAACATATAACAAAAGGCGCTTAGCCATTACATTAAAAAATAATTCACGCTGATCAAAACAGTAGTCGGCTTCCATGCTCTGTCTTCTGGACTGCTGGTCTACTGATCTACCTGTAACTTTGTCATACTATTGTTCCATACTATGCATGTCTAGATATAGCATTTACACATGTCATAAAATTTATATCTGAACATGCATACACTGACTCGATCTCTCACACGTGCGCTGATGTACTTATCGTTGAGTATCTCTGTCTTCCCTGTTATCATACTTAGTCATTTTGTCTTTCATGAAAGAAACTAAACATGACTTTGTTGCCATGATGACAACACAAAATGAGTCATGCATCCTCAAGAAGTCAACTTGCCAACACAAAGAACTGAACTGATACTTGCCAAGTATGTTAGAAGACATCATCCACAGAATTAGATCATAGGAGACAAGAAGGCTTGAATGAGAACAAGAAGTAATTCACTGAGCACTAGATGTTTAATTTGTGATTTTGAGCCTAAATATGTTAATAATGCACTTGAAAATGAAGAATGGGTCAGTGTTATGAATGGAGAAATAGAAAAAATTGAGAAGAACAAGACATGGACACTATTACTGAGACCAGATAACAAGAATGTCATCGGTACCAAATGGATATTCAGAAATAAGTTGAATGAGAATGGAGATGTCACAAGAAATAAAGAAAGATTAGTATGAAAGGGGTATGCACAAGAAGAAGTTATTGACTATGGTGAAACCTTTGCACCCATTTCTAGACTAGAAGGAGTAATAATTTTACTTGCTTATGTTGCATTCAAAGGATTCAAGGTATACTAGATGGATGTTAAATCTACATTCCTAAATGGAATATTGGAAGAAGAGGTATACATTGAACAACCAGAAGGGTTTATTGATCCAGACAAGAGAAACATGGTATGAAGACTACAAAAAGCCTTGTATGGATTGAAACAAGCACCTAGAGCCTGGTATGAAAGACTTCACTCCTATCTCATAAGCATTGAATTTGTAAGAGTAAGTGAAAACAACAATTTGTACTTAAAAAAAGATACTGATGGTAATATTCTAATTGCTGAAACATTTGTTGATAATATCATATTTGGGGGTAATGATATGTTATGTAAATCCTTTTCTAATGAAATGAGCAAAGAATTTGAGATTTCAATGTTTGCGGACATCAAATTCTTTCTTGGTCTACAGATTCTTCAACAAGATGCAGACATATATATCACGCAATCCAAATACATCAAGGAAGCATTGAAGATATTCAAGATGGAAGATTCCAAGCCAGTTGGAACACCTATGGAAACCAGATGTAAGCTGATAAAAGAAGACAAATAAAATGAGGTAAATCAAACCTTGTATAGATCAATGATTGGAAAACTAATGTATGTTGTTCATACTAGACCAGATATAGCACATGTAGTTGGAATAGTTGCAAGAGTCTCTGCTAATCCCAAAGAATCACACATGACTATTGTCAAGAGAATTCTAATAAATCTAAAGAACATAGAGGAATATGGCTTATGGTATAAAAGAGAAGGAAAATTTGAGCTTCAAGTCTATACAAATGTTGATTGGGTTGGAAACTTAGATGACCGAAAGAGCACAACTGGAGGAGCATTCTTCATGGGTGATAGACTTGTCACATGGATCAGCAAGAAGCCAGGATGCATCTCACAATCTACTGCAAAAGAAAAATATGTGGCTGTTGTTGCAAGCTACTCTAATATTGCATGGATAAAATAGTTACTGGAAGTATGAATATGAAAATTCTTGAACCAGTGATTATCTATTGTGATAATACCAGTGCAATATGTGCAATCAAAGGAACAATTATCTGATATATTCACAAAGCTAATGCCTAAAGATACATTTGAGTACCTTAGAAATAGACTAGGGGTCCGAACCTTGTCTATTGGTCAGTAAGCTGACTAGGAGGTTGCATCATCCCACACATAATCAGAAGATCATTCATGTTGATGCAAGCAAAGAGATGGACTGCAAAGATACATAAGTACAAACAAGGTACATATCTACACCAAAAACCAGAGTCACTTTTATCTATTCATATTAAAATTCACTGAATTGGAAAACTTACTTAAAAATTATCTTTAAAATAATTAGTTTATTCATTTAAGCTAAATTTATCCCTCCTACCAAGGTAGTTGAATTTAGTCCAACCTTATGGTGATAAAATCGACTGATTTAAAAATACTATTATTCACTATTTCATTAATCCTTAAAATAATTAAATTTCACATGTCAACTATAATAATCTTTTTAATATTCAACTTAGAGGAAGTAATTTTAAATATATTTACGGGAGCGTTAATAAATAACTTAATTACATTTCACCTTATAAACTCTTGATAATAAACACTTTAATAAACCTCTACGTGGATGGTTAAACATCTAAGTATAATCGCATGCTTCTTATTATCTAGATTAATTCAATAAATAATCTATTCGAGGATATACTAAGTTTATGTTTAGTTCATTTAATTACTTTCGATAAATACATTTATCTATTCTAAACTATGAAACTCCCATTACCCAATAAAAAGGGTTAATATATTAGTTTAAATTAAAATCAAGTTATTTCATTTAAATTTACTATTAAAATTAATTTACCCCCAATCCCACAAGCTCTCATTTCATTCCACATTAAAATCCCCATTTAGTTAAAGGCAAGGGTGAAAATTAGGAAGAGTTTAAATTAAATGAGGAAATCAAAAATTCCCCCCTAAAAGAACTTTCCAAACTCATTTAAAAGGAAAGAATAAAAGTCAACCTATTTGCACAACCCTAACCCTAATTCAAAATTAGGGTTAAGGGGCAAATTTGTGAACCCTAAAATAAAAACTCTCTCATCTCCCCCCCTCTCTTTCTCTTCTTCCACCATTTTGAAAACCCTAATGTTTCTTTTCTTTTACACTTATTCTTTGCAGGTCTGGATGCAAGTATCCATGGAGGAGAAACAAGAATGAAGATACATATGTATATTTACACATAAATGTGTATATATTGTTTTGTATATGCATTTATATATAAATATATATACAATCTCATTTAAACAAGCCAATTTACGCAAGCTAGAAGAGCCACAATATTTTTCGCAGGGATGCAAACCCTAGTTTTCTGTTCTTTTTAAATAAAATCGTGGTTCAAAGTTTTTTTGTTTCTTTGTGTTTGAGTAGGGGTGGGTGGTTGTGTCGCGCAGCCACCATGCCAGCACACAGGCCACGGTTGCAAGGCCACGGCTGTGACTGGGGTGTCATGGGCACCGCAGGGGGGCCAGGCCCTCTCCCCTCCACCACCTTCCTTAAAGGAAGGTTGAGGGAGGATGGGGGTCGTGGCCTCCTCCCCCACCTTTTTTTTTTTTATTCAATTTTTTCGTTTATATTTTACTTTTTATTATAAAATACATATATATATATATACACAATACACAGTAGCAACTATATATATATAAGAGATATAACATAAACATAAATATATATATATACACATATATATGATATATATACACAACAGTAGCTTTAAAAGGAACCCGAATGTAAGTTAGCCAATAATAGATTTTAATTTTTATATAGTTCTTTTATTTTTTTAATGCACCAAATATGGGTACATATATGCATGTATATACTTTTTTTTAGATGGAGGAGGTATTAAAATAGCATATTTCCTTCATGTGCACTCTATTCTTTGCTTTATGCTTTTGTCTAAATATTAATCTACTTAATGCAGCAATAAAAGTAGCAAGAAATAAATTGCAAAATTTTAAAATTTAGAAAGAGAGTAGATAGCTTTAGAGAATAGAAATATTTCTATGGGTAAATGCATGTATACATTTTAAAGTATTTCCTCTATTTGAAAAAGAAGATGCAACCAAATTTCTACCTCCTAACTTTTAGACATAAGAAAACATCTTTATTCATTCAAGAGCGTTAATACAAATCTGAAAGTCTTTAACAAAGGAAAATTCCATATGACACAAGAATACTCATTTCTACACACATGGCTCTACACTTTTTCTTCCTCTAAATACATTTCTAATATTGCCTCATGGCCTTTACATGAACATGAAGTGAGGTACATAAAAAATATATATCTTTTTCTTCCAAGTTCAACACTAAACTTCAATGTAGCTCCAAGCTTTACAAATCTGCAAAACAAAACAAGGGAAGCACAAGAGACCATGGGCTGCTCACCACCCAACCTAGGCCTCTTAAGAGACCACCCCCAAGCTTGGGGAACCAAACAAAGGAGGGTAATAGCAAACTAACAAACAGCATTATAAGAAGGCAAAGAAAAATCACAATTTACTCCCAATTCAAAGGCTATCACAATGGGTCACACAAGGACCCTAACATGGGGTGAAGTGAACCAAATACCCAAGGGAGAAGGCCAATCCAAAAAACAATAACCAAGCCCTCTCATGGCTTACAGAAGGAATAAACACCATCTCAATATCAAACCCATAATCATCAAAATTCCCTTATGTCCCCCAAGAAAAGAAACAACCAAAGATGGCTTCATGTAGCCCATACTCCATGATTTTTCCCTCTCCTCCTTGAGGAGAGACTCTAGACCAAGGGATGTCAAAATCCTCCACCCCGAAGGCTACTCTTCCCTCCCAAGGGTGAGTGAACCTTGAAACGCCCATTAACAACATTAACAAGAAAAGAAGCAAAACACACAATTCATAAAAAATTAATCTTTCTACAACAACATAACTACATTTCTCAACGCAAAAACACACTACATTCATCTTTCTTGCAACAAAAAATTAGAACAACAAGAGTCAAGATGAAAAATGTCCACCAACCTAGATCAAAGCTTATGGCAAGAAAGTTGTAGAAGAGCTCCCTTTAAGCCTAAGTCCTCTTTTTTTTGTCACCAACTCTAGCTAACTCTCTAAGTTAGAGAGTGGGTGTTCGAACTCTCCAACATGGAGAGTCACCACTAAAAATCCATTAGAAACTCATGGGGAGAAGGAAATCCCTCTAATTGGTCTCTCTTCCCTAAACTCTTATAGCTTTCTAAAAATGGATCCAAAAAGGGGAAACTCAAAAAGGTGAGTAAGGTCTTTGCATCAAAATAGAAGAGTGGTCTTTCCAAGATCAAGCCTCACAAGAGTTTGTTTTCGTCCAACTTGGAAAACCAAATTTTGGAAGGGTCTCTTGGTCAACCAAAGGCTATCCTAGGGTTAAAATTTCCCTTACTTATAGGTATAACAAGTGGGATACCTAAAAATACCCCAAAACATCCCTAGGCACTTTTTAACCCCTCCAAAAATCCACTACAAGGGTACCCACGAAATTCAAATGAAATGACCACACCTCCATCTCCCAAACCAAGGTATGAATATGGGGATTCACTAATGTACTTACCTAGGTAGGTGGACACCCAATCCCCTTGTGGACATGTCGTGGTCTTAAGTACATTCACAAGTGTCAAGTGACACACATAAACATTTACACATCACTAGACACATGTCATACCCACTTGGGCATAACCACAGAGAAAAAATAAATATGAAATAACATTTAAGGTATAAATTCCAACAATCAACCATTTAAATTTACAAATTAAATCACAATACAATGATGTCTTGTCTTCTCATTAGATGCAAGCTTGGCTTAAACTGAGTTCACATATACCTATGTTTGGTTCCCCAGATTTTAATACCATGGTCTCATACCTGCACACTAAACCCAATATTAGTAGCCCAAGGAGATAAAAATATACTTTATAAAGAAAATAAACAATATTCAAAACCTTAAGGAAACATCAACATACTAAATTTATTACCTAAGATCACAAGCAATAATAATTTCATTTAAGCATATAGCATAAAATAAGATTCACATTGCATGATATCTCAATTTAATATCTATTTCTAATAATTATCATATCGTCAATAATCCATAACATAACCATAATGTTTTTTCCAAATTAAATGTCTCAAAATAAAAAAATTCCATAATAGAAACATAATATAGTCCATAAGGTGCATCATAAAGTATTATGTATCCAACATCCAAAATGATCAATCCATGACATAAAGCATAAAATCCATAAGGTCCATAGTGCATCAAAATATAAAGTATCATGTGCTAATTCTATCATAAGCAGAAAAACTAGAAAACTATGATGGGGTTCAGAGTGAGGCCTCACATACTCCCCTCCTAGGCTTGAGCTTGTTAGAATACTTCAGAGATAACTGAGAGGGGGGGTGAATCAGTTATCTGCAACTTTAAATCTTTATCTTATACTTATTAATCTAGATTGATACAAAGTAAATGCACATACAGATAACACTTTACACAACACATCAATTTAGTTATGGGGAAACCAAATGGTAAAAACCCCGGTGGGAATTAGTACCCACAAAGAACTATATTGTTTATAGTGATCCCTGTTAAAAGATCTTCTAACCCTATTAGGAGTTGTACATTACAATGCAGTAGTATAATGACCTGGTTAAGGGTCCGACCCTGTTAGGAGTCTTTTACATATAACCCTGTTAAGGGTGGTGGACTCGCTGTCCAAGGACTCACTATCCAAGTGGTGAAGGCTACAACCTTCTGGTTATTTGATACACATTGTATCAACAAGATGAACTATTGTTTGTGACACTGCTTGTCTGATCAGTTCCTTTTATGTGTCGATGCTTTAACCTCTTGTAAATCAATATAACAATCTAATCTGTATTCTGAATTCTTGAACATAAACATCTATATTATCAACATATGATAAATATAGATCTGTTGTATCAACACTCTACTCTGCTTTTCAATCTCTGGCTTTCACAACTCTTCTCATTAAAAATGACCTTCTATAAATACATACACCAAGTATGAGATCATGGGACCTATATGAAAACTCTTCTTAACATCCTTGTCAGCTCTACTAAGTGCGCAAGCATAATTACAACCACATAAGTCAATGCTGAACAAACGTGTCGCTTCACTAAGTCGGCTTCACCAAACTAATCATAACTTTGCAATCTTCTTGAAATATGTTTGACATGTTTAGATTAATATCAAAAAATCATAACTAATCATGAATATACACATGCATATCCTAAATATAGGGGCAACTCAATCAACACGTTGCATACGTCGGCCTTAAGCCATTATTCCTCCAGAACTGTAACCGTCAATAATAGAATTACATATCTTTACTGAAACTTCATATCTGGGTCTGCGTGTATGAACATAGCATAGTAAACATGTCAACAACACATATCTATCCATGTTGGTCTTCATGTCATCATATTGTTAAGTACATACAGAAGTACTACTATGTATTATATGTTGTCATCAATGACAAACATACTATCAATCAACTATTCAGAATCAAATCTCCAACAATCCCCCCCTTTGGCATTGATGGCAACATATGATATAAAAACAACTTTTGTTCAGGGTGTCTTCTTTCTAATACAATCTTCTCAATATCCTCAACAAAGATTCATCTATACTGCTGCAGTTTCATGTACTGTGTATTCTCTGAATACTCCTCCATTGTCATACTTCCCTATTGTGTTCCTTTACTCCCCCATAGTATAAGCTCCTTGTATGTGTTCCTTGTTTGTCTTGTTTTTATTGGTATATACTCCCCCATTGACATCAATGGAAAAAGGGTGCCATCAACTATTCTACACAGGTACTACTCCAGAAGTAGAGTAGTCAACCATTCATCAGTCACACAGGACTGATGTACTTGCTACTTTTTCTAATCAGACTTAGGAGATGGAATGACTCCCAACTTCTCCCTTAGATACTCAAAAGTATCCTTTGCTAAAGGCTTCATTGAAATGTCTGCTAACTAATCTTTTGTGTTTACATAATCCAATGTCACTTCCTTGTCTGCAACTTTTTCTCTCAGAAAGTGATACTTGATCTCTATGTGTTTTGTCTTTGCATGCATTATAGGGTTCTTAGACATGTTAATAGTACTGGTGTTGTCACATTGAATAACAATAGGATAGTCAACCTAAATACCAAAGTCTTTAACCATCTGTATGATCCAAACAATTGTTGTACAATTTAGTGCTGCTGCAACATATTGTGCCGCTGCTGTTGACTGAGAAATACAGTTTTACTTCTTTCTTGTCCAAGATACCAAATTTTCTCCAAGAAATATTTCTCCTCCTGATGTGCTCTTCCTATCATCAATACAACCTGCCCAATCTACATCAGTATACACATGAAGTTGTGTATTCTCTGATTTAGGATACCATAAACCATAGGCTATAGTTCCCTTAAGATATCTGAATATCCTCTTGATTTCCATTAAGTGATTATGCTTGGGTTTGGCTACAAATATTCCAACAATGCCAACTGCATTAGATATGTTAGGTCTTGATTGAGTTAGATAAATAAGCTTTCTAATCATAGATTTATACAATGTTTTATCAACTGCTATGGAGTCATCATCTTTTGAAAGTTTACTTCCTGTGATCACAGGAGTGCATACTGGCTTGCAATCCTCCATTTTGAAGGTTCTCAATATTTCCTTTACATATTTTGACTGATTAATGAATATTCCTTTGTCTGTCTGTTTTACATTTAATCCCAAAAATTATTTTATAGGACCAATCATACTCATTCCAAATTCATTCTACATTTCTTTTGCAAATGTTATACTAAGCTTGTCATTACCTCCAAAGATAATGTCATCAACAAATATGGAAACTAATAGTAATCCATAAGGTGTTTCTCTTATGAACAAGTTGCAATCTTCTGCTCCTTTCTTGAATCCAATCTTGGTGAGATAACCATCTAATCTTTCATACCATGCTCTTCGGGCCTGTTTAAGTCCATAAAGTGCTTTCTTTAGTCTGCATACCATGTCTGGTCTATCTAAAAGGTTAAATCCTTTAGGCTATTCTATGTAGACTTCTTCTTTTAAGTCACCATTCAAAAAGGTTGGTTTGACATCCATTTGATAAACTTTAAAGTCTTTTAATTTTGCATATGCCAAAAATAATTTTATGGCTTCCAATCTTCTCACAGGGGAAAATGTATCAGTGTAGTCTATTCCTTCTCTCTGTGCATAT
>MU225653.1:2007937-2025508 GCA_018584345.1 Thuja plicata | reverse complement strand
GGGTTCTTCTTCAATCAAAGGTGCATAATCATAATACCTTTCTTGGATCATAAACTTCTCATCAATCTTAACATGTGTGCTTTCAATTATCTTCTTTGATCTCAAGTTGAAACATCTGTAATCTTTGCTTTTTGTAGAGTAACCAAGAAAAATCCCTTCATCACTTCTAGCATCAAACTTGCCAATACTGTCATCTCTCTTGATGTAGCACTTGCTTCCAAATATCCTAAAGTATTTTGCTGTAGGTACATTACCAAACCATAGTTCATAGGGTGTCTTGTCCATGTCTGGTCTCAATTGAGTTCTATTGATGGTATACATTGTTGTGTTCACTGCATCTCTCCAATAGGTGTGCACCACTTTTTCTTCAATCATCATGGTGCGTGCTGTATCCAGTATAATCTTGTTCCTCCTTTCTACAATTCCATTTTTCTGAGGTGTTCTAGGGGCACTCAACTGCCTTTTTATTCCATGTTCTTCATAGTAGTCATAAAACTGGTCAGAGGTGAATTCTCCTCCTCTATCTGATTTTAAACATTTCAGTTTTAGTCGAGTTTCATTCTCTACCTTAGCTTTGAATATTTTGAACTTCTCAAAGGCTTCTGACTTTTCTTTTAAGAATGAAACCCACATCATTCTAGAGAAGTCATCAACAAACAAAATAAAGTACCTTTCACCATAGTATGATCTTTTTTTAGTAGGACCGCATAAATCTGTATGCACTAAGTCCAACTTGTTTTCAGGTAAGGTCTGCTTGCTTCTGAATGAACTCCTTACATGTTTTCCCATAACACATTCCCTACATATTGTGTCAACTAGTCTTGCAATACTTGGTAGGTCTCTAACTGCCTTGACATTACTGATCTTTACTATATTGTCAAAATTGATATGACATAATCTCTTGTGCCATAACCAATTGTCATCTACTTTTGCAACAAAACAACTTACATCTTAATTGAGTTAAAAAAAATTACTTTTTGTTTTAGAGCCTGATGCAATCATGTATCCATCCTTGTTGCTAATGATGCACTTTTTGTCTTTGAACTCCAAATGATATCCTTTATCAAGTAGTTGTCCAACACTTACTAGATTATGGTGCAAACCATCAACATATAGAACATCATCTGTCTTATTCTTTCCATCCAAGGTGATGGATCCTCTACCTATGATAGGTTTAGGATTTTTATCTCCAAATCTAACCATACCACCTTTGTATTTGTCTAGATGAACAAATCTATCCTTATCACCTTTCATGTGATGTGAGCATCCACTGTCAATGATCCAATCAGTTTTGACATCTACTTTGGAAATTAAGTCTAATTCATGATCTTCTTCTTTATCTATAATGTCTATATCTTTGAGCAGTCTTTCCATGTCTTTAAGGGCAATGAATCAAATTTCATCTTCTCTTGAATCTTCATCAGTTACACCTTCTTCAGCATGGTAAAATTCCTTCCTATATTTAGGTTTGTAATCAGATATGAACTTCTTTACTCTTGTGGGACATTTATATGCAAAGTGACCAATCTTATTACATGAAAACACTTGAATGGAAGTTTTCCTTCATACTTTCCTTTTCCTTTCTTTTCTCTCTTAGCAATCATGGCAATTATCTCTTCTAGCTCTTCATCAGTTTCTTAATTTTCATTATGACTAGGGATGTGTGAGGATTTCTTACCGTGGATTGAAGTTTTGAAGGTTGTTTAATTCTTAGGTTCAGTCTTCAATCTTGATATCTCAAATGCAGAGATTTTTTGATCAAAGTCTCTCTCTTGAAGTCTTGTGAGAATTGCATAGTTTCTTCTAGAATATTGATCTTGTTTTCATAGTCTGATGTCAAAGTAGATAACAACTTATCCATTATATCTTCTTCTAAAATTTCTCCTCCATTGTTTCTGATTCTAGATACTGCTTCATTTATCCTCTGATTGTAAGCTCTAATGTTTTCTTCTGGCAACATCTCAAGGTTGTTTTATTTTTTCTTCCATGTCTTCCTACGTGCATTCTTTTCTTGAACATCTCCTTCAAACATGTCTTCTAGATACTTCCATATGATATATGCTTTGTTAATCTTCTTGATTTTCGAAAATTCACTGTCAGATAAGGTGCTGATTAGGGCTTCTTTGGAAATTGCATTATTGGTAAATGTTTCCTTCATTCTTCTAGTAGCATCATCCTTTGCAAGGTCTTTCAAAGATGGAATTACAACTTCTTGTGTGGAAATTTCAAAGATCTCAAATCCAATGCACTGTAGATGTGTTATCATTTTGTTCTTCCAATTCTAGATAGTTCTCTCCATCAAACTTAGGGCTCTCTTTTTTGAAGTATGCCATCTGATCTACCTTAAGCTGTTAGGCTTTCTCTCCAAGGCACTTGGCTCTGATACCAATTTTTAGAATACTTCAGAGATAACTGAGAGGGGGGGGTGAATCAGTTATCTGCAACTTTAAATCTTTATCTTATACTTATTAATCTAGATTGATGCAAAGTAAATTCACATACAGATAACACTTTACACAACACATCAATTTGGTTATGGAGAAACCAAATGGTAAAAAACCCGGTGGGAATTAGTACCCACAAAGAACTATACTATTTATAGTGATCCCTGTTAAAAGATCTTCCAACCCTGTTAGGAGTTGTACATTACAATGCAATAGTATAGTGTCCTGGTTAAGGGTCAGACCCTATTAGTAGTATTTTACATATAAACCTATTAGGGGTGTTGGACTCACTATCCAAGGACTCACTGTCCAAGTAGTGAAGGCTACAACCTTCTGGTTATTTGATACACACTGTATCAACAAGATGAACTATTGTTTGTGACACTGCTTGTCTAATCAGTTCCTTTTATATGCCGATGCTTTAACCTCTTGTAAATCAATATAAAAATCTAATCTGTATTCTGAATGCTTCAACATAAACATCTATATTATCAACATATGATAAATATAGCTCTGTTGTATCAACACTCTGCTCTGCTTGTCAATCTTTGGCTTTCGCAACTCTTCTCATTACAAATGACCTTCTATAAATACATACACCAAATATGAGATAATGGGACCTATAGGAAAACTCTTCTTAACATCCTTGTTAGCTCTACTAAGTGCGCAAGCATAATTACAACCGCGCAAGTCAATGCTTAACAAACGCGTCACTTCACTAAGTCGGCTTCACCAAATTAATCATAACTTTGCAATCTTCTTGAAATATGTTTGGCACATTTAGATTAATATCAAAAACTCATAACTAATCATGAATATACACATGCATATCCTAAAGATAGCTGCAACTCGATCAACACATTGTATATGTCGGCCTTAAATCGTTATTCCTCCAGAACTGTAACCGTCAATAATAGAATTACATATCTTTACTAAAACTTCATATTTGGGTCTGCGTGTATGAATTTAGCATAGTAAACATGTCAACAACACATATCTATCCATGCTGGTCTTCATGTCATCATATTGATAAGTACATATAGAATTACTATTGTGTATTATATGTTGTCATCAATGACAAACATACTATCAATCAACTGTTCAGAATCAAATCTCCAACAGAACTTCCTCCTGGAGCTCATCAAAAATATGGGGATACTAAGCTCTCATCTGTGTTGCATCCTCCCATGAAGCTATAACCTCATCATAGAAATCCTACTAAAATCTAACCTAGTCCATCTCTCAGCCTCAAAGGCCCAACATTTGGCGTGCCAAAATGTGAATAGGCTCCAATGCTAGCTACTCGTCTGACTCCACTTGTAAGGTATCCCAATCTATCATGTGAGACTCATCATAAATATATTTCCTCAAAATAGAAACATGAAACACATCATGGATGTGTGACAGGCTAGGTGACAAGGCTAGATGGTAGGCAACTGGTCATATCCTCTCTAATATCTCAAATGGTCCCACAAATTGAGGTGCAAGCTTATTTCCCTTCCTGAGATGGATTAGACTCTTATGTGGCCACACTCTCAAGAAGACCCTATCCCCAACCATCTATACCTAATCTATCCTCTTCGCATTGGCATACTTCTTATGTCGATCTTGAACCTCTAGAAGATGCTACCTAATCAAGGCTACCTATTTCCCCATCTATAGAACTAACTATGGTCCCATGGTAATCATTTCCTCAATCCTATCCCAACTCAGAGGTGTCCTGCAAGGTCTACCATACAAAGCCTGATATGGTGGCATACCCAAGAATGAATGATACCCATTATTATAGGCAAACTCTACTAAATGTAGGTACTCCTCCCACTTAACCTGATGGTCCATAACATACATACAGAGCATATCCTCAAGTGCCTAGTTAACCCTCTCTGTCTGACCATCTATCTCTGAGTGATAAGTTGTGCTAAAATTGAGGTTAGTGCCCAAGGCTGTCTGTAATTCTCTCCAAAAAGATGATGTGAAGAGAGAATCCCTATCATAAATTATCTTATGAGGAATGTCATGAAGTCAAACAATGTCTCTCAATAAAACCTGTGCCACTGCAGGAGCTATAAAAGTGGTACGGACGAGTGAGAAGTGGGAAACTTTGGTCAACTTATCAATTGTTACCAAGATGGCATCATGGCGATGAGATGACAAAGGGAGACCGAAAATGAAATCCATGGATATAACATCCCACTTCCACATAGGTACCACGTGAGGCTGAAGGAGCCCTCTAGGATGACCATGCTCTGCCTTAACACTCTAACACTCAATGCATCAGAATACTAAATCTACAATGTGTTGTCTCATTCCTGGCCAATGATAGAGTTGTCTCAAATCAACATGCATCTTCTTAACTCTAGGATGCGCTGCATAAGGGGCTCTGTGAGCCACTAGCATAATAGTATTATGCAAATCTCCTATAGAAGGTACATAGATGCATCTTCTATGACATAATAGTCCATTGGAATCCAAGGAATACTCTGAGAATCTCCCCTCAAGGGGTCTCTTAGATCAGATTAGCTAACAAACCTCTACATACAACTCATCCTACTACAAAAGATGCAATATACGATCTCTTAAATCTGTGCCAGTGATCATGGATGATATCTCATGTCTCCTCCTACTTAAACAATTTGTGACTACATTCTCTTTCCCCTTGATATAATGGACATCAAAGTCATACTCACATAAGAAATCCATCCACCTATGTTTCCTAGCATTAAGGTTTGGTTGAGTGAATATATGTTGCAAACTCTGATGGTTTGAATGAAGTTCAAATCGATGTCCCAAGAGGAAATGTTGCCACCTCACTAAAGCATGAACCACTACCTCAAGCTAAAGGTCATGGGTAGGGTAATTGAGCTCATGATTCTTAAGTTTCCTAGACTCATATGCTATAGCTTGCCCACCCTGCATAAGTACTACCCCCAAACCATCTAAGGAGGCATCTGTGCAAACCACAAAATCTGTTGATGACTCTGGCATTGCTAAAATAGGTGCACTCGTAAGTGCTTTATTGAGTTCATAAAAGGCCCTCTCGCACTTCTCTATCTATTCAAATTTCTTTCCCTTTCACTGAAGGGATGTGATAGGATGAGCTACTCTAGAGAAACCCTTAACAAAATGTCTCTAATAACCTGCGAGACCCATGAAACTCCTAACCTCAGTCAAAGTAGTAGGTGTTGGCCAATTCATAATGGCATCAATATTTGATGGGTCTACTGAGATCCCATCAATTAATATCACATGGCCTAAATAGTTGACCTATGATCTAAAGAAGGCGCATTTTGACAAGTTGCCATACAACTGATTATCCCTCAAACACTGTAATACCTTCCTTAAGTGCTCCTCGTGTTCCTTCTCATTACAAGAATATATCAATATGTCATCAAGGAACATAACCAAAAACCTATCAAGGAAAGTGTGGAATACCCCATTCATGAGGCTCATGAATACAGCAGGGGCATTCGTAAGACCAAAAGGTACAATTGTGAACTCATAATGTTCGTATCTTATCCTGAAAGTTGTCTTGTGGATTTCACTTTCCACAATTCTCAACTGATGGTACCCTGATTTATGATCTATCTTGGAGAATACATGGGCACCCTATAACTGATCAAAAAATTCATCAATCATAGGTAGTGGGTACCGATTCTTAATGGTTAACTTGTTCAACTATATGTAGTCCATACACAACCAAAGTGATCCATCCTTCTTTTTGACAAAGATAACTGGTGCACCCAAAGGGGAGACACTAGGTCATATGTGCCCATTCTCAAGGAGCTCCTCTAGCTGAATCTTGAGCTCATTAAGCTCATTAGGAGACATATGTATGATGCTCTGGATATGGGAACAGCTCCTAGAATGAGTTTTATATGGAAATCAACTACTCTATGGGGAGGCATACCAGGTAGTTCTAAAGGAAACACATCTGCAAACTCCTATGACATAGGATGATCATCAAGGGAGGTTTCATTTTCCTCTTCTTCTTCCCTATCACTGATAGTGATGGAAAATAACAAGCACCCCTTTCGTATGCACTACTTAAGCTGCATAGCGGAGATCATATGAAGCGATACCTCCCTCTGAACTCCTGGAATAATTGTAGCATTTTCATCGTCATCTAGACATTATACCTTCTTCTGTTGAAAATCTAACTTGGCTCTATGGGCATAAAGAAAATCCATGCCTAGAACTACTACATAGGATCCAAGAGGTGTGATAGATAGGTCTACTTTAGTAGCCATGGTACCAATCTGAATCTAGCAATCCTTAACTATGGAAGTGACGGGTACTCTAGAACCTAAGGCTAACTCTACCTCCCAACTAACTTCATGTCTAGCTGCCACTACCTCACAATGCTCCATGACCAATGGAGAAACAAAAGAATCTGTAGCACCTGAATCAAATAAAATAATGACTTTGTTACCTCCAATCATACATGAAGCCTGAATCACAGTAGCTTGATGTTATTCCTATCGGTTGTCAACCACTGCAAAAACTCTATGGGATCTACCCATATCTACAACAATGGGCTCTGATGCTATAGTGTGCTGATCACCCCCCTAAGCGCAGCCCCTATCCAAGTGCCCCATGGCAACACAAGAGTAACATGGCCCTAAAGTCTAAAACTAGGTACCCTGGGGTTTAGAGAACTGTGAACCCCCTGTCCTTCTAGAACCACTAAAACCACTCCTAAAGGACTGATGAGTCCTAGCTGGGGGTGTAAATGATTCCTGTGACCTGTGGTCCCTACTAGGAGCCTATGTCTTCCATTGTTTAGGCTTGGATCCCTGTTTCCCCTGAGGATCCCTCTGTCTCTATCCCTAATGAGACTACTACTGAGGATGAGCGGGTTTGTAGGACCCCAATGAATGTCTGTTATTATTATGATTACTATTATTACCCTTCCAATGTGATTTCTGATACCTTGAATTTTGTGGTATGGAATTTTGGTTCTAAGACCAATCTCATGCATCCTATCCCCTACCCTAAATCTCCTCAGCAATCAATGCATTTTCCATAGCCTCTTGAAGGTTCCCTACTGCTGCCATGGGTACTAAACCAGATATTGATGCATTCAACCCCCTTACAAAGTGGTTGACCTTGCTTTTCTCATCCCTCATATAATCTACATAGGGTAGAATTTCTAGGAAATTACACTCATACTGTGTGATGGTGAGTCCTCTCTGCTAAAGATCGTGAAACTCATCTATCTGTCACTGCCTATAGTGCTCAGATAGGTAACGGTCTCTGAATATCTCTAAGAAGGTGCTCCAAGTGAGAGTGTCAATAGCTAGATTACCCTTTAACTCTTTTTTTCCTCCACCAAATAGTTGTTGCTCCTCTCAACAAGTGGATAGCAAAGCATGCCCTCATATTCCTCCCATAAGGGAATAATCCAAAACACCTCTCAAGGCTCAAAAGAAAAACCTCAGCCTCAATTCCACCCATGGCTCCTGAAAAGGGTGGTGGGTTAAGGCGTATTAGTTCCCTGATGTGGTTCCATGTATCACGGGGTACCCTCTCATCAACTAGAACAACTACCCCTAGAGGTGGAATGTGTACTGACTCACCCTTGTGATCAGCCTGCTCCTCCACAATCCTAGGTGGGGGACTCCTCCTATACTCACACACTACACCCCCAGGTCCTACCTGCTGACTGCCCTATGGTATCCTATCCAAAATGATCGTAACCAAATTCTGAAGAGCATTAAGTAGATCTTGGTTTGCATTGGGGGGTTGTTCAGGAGGAGGTTCTTGCTCCTTTCCAACACCCCCTACATCCTGTTCTATTTGAACTCGTACCGGAGGGGCACATTTATAGCCTCATCCATGGGCATAATCTTGTCGTGTTATCGAAGGCATCTTACAAAAACAAGAGTAGGGTATAAGTTGAAAGATGTTGTTGTAGCTTTAAAAAGAATGTTTTAAGTTGTTGCGTTTGTCTTTCCTAAGTTTGAATTGTTTGATAAGGTTGAAGCAATGTGTTTAAAGTCTGTGAAACATAGTGGGTTTAAGGTTCCAATGTTGAAACATGGCACTGATACCAAGTGTCATGCCCAAAATTTGTGCCCAAAAATGCAACAAATCTTTTTTTTGGAAGGTTAATTAAAGTCTTGAGAATATAATTAAGATGTTAACCAAGCTTGCTAAGCTAAGACAATGATTACTCGATTAGAGCAATAGGGTGGCGTTAACAAGAACCATGTGTAGGGTTAAGGGGAATCATGACCTCATGTCAACATCCCTCAACTCAATGTCAATCTATTTAGTTAAGTTGCTTTAGGGTACCAGTTACGGTTAACTAAAGTCTTAATAGAGTTTGATGATGTGAAAGAAACTCTCCCTATGATTGCTTAATAGAAATTAATTAAATACTTTAACAAGTTAATTATTACGTTAATCCTCCTACAACTCACTAAGGGAAATACATTAAATAGTTGAACCATAATATTATTTTTACAATAGCTATTATATTGGCCACATATAATGGCCACATAAAAATAACATTAAAACGAGTTGGGTATCATCCTAAACTTTTATCTATTCATATTAAAATTCATTGAATTGGAAAACTTACTTAAAAATTATCTTTAAAATAATTATTTTATTCATTTAAGCTAAATTATTACCTCCTACCAAGGTAGATGAATTTAGTCCAACCTTATGGTGATAAAATTGAATAATTTAAAAATACTATTATTCATTATTTCATTAATCCTTAAAATAATTAAATTTCACATGTCAACTATAATAATCTTTTTAATATTCAACTTAGAGGAAGTAATTTTAAATATATTTATGGGAGCGTTATTAAATAACTTAATTACATTTCACCTTATAAACTCTTGATAATAAACACTTTAATAAACCTCTACATGGATGGTTAAACATCTAAGTATAATCGCATGCTTCTTATTATCTAGATTAATTCAATAAATAATCTATTCGAGGCTATACTAAGTTTATGTTTAGTTCATTTAATTACTTTCGATAAATACATTTATCTATTCTAAACTATGAAACACCCATTACCCAATAAAAAGGGTTAATATATTAGTTTAAAGTATTATGTATCCAACATCAAAAATGATCAATCCATAAAATAAAGCATAAAATCCATAAGGTCCATAGTGCATCAAAATATAAAGTATCATGTGCTAAGTCTATCATAAGTAGAAAAAAAGGAAAACTACGATAGGGTATGGGGTGAGGCCTCACATCCTCCCCCCTAGGCTTGAACTTTCTCCTGGAGTTCATCAAAAAGATGGGGATACTGATCTCTCATCTGTGTTTCATCCTCCTATGAAGTTGTAACCTCATCATAGAAATCAAACAGAACTCTAACTTGGTCTAGCTCCCAGCCTCGAAGTCCCAACGTCTAGCATGCCACAATGCGAATAGGCTCCAATGCTAGCTTCGCATCTGACTCCACCTATAAGGCATCCTAATCTATCATGTGAGACTCATCATAAATATATTTCCTAAAAATAGAAACATGAAACACATCATGGATGCGTGACAAGCTAGGTGGCAAGGCTAGACGGTAGGAAATTGGTCCTATCCTCTCCAATATCTCAAATGGTCCCACAAATTGAGGTGCAAGCTTAGAGCCCTTCCTGAAATGGATTGGACTCTTATGCGGTTGCACTCTCAAGAAGACCATGTCCCCAACCATGTAGACCCAATCTTCCCTCTTTGTATTGGCATACTTCTTTTATCAATCTTGCACCTCTAGAAGATGCTGCCTAATCAAGGCTACATGTTTCTCCGTCTCTAGAACTAACTATGGTCCCATGGTAATTATTTCCTCAATCCTATCCCAACTCAAGGGTGTCCTGCAAGGTCTATCGTACAAAGCCTGATATTGTGGCATACCCAAGGATGAATGCTGACCATTATTATAGACAAACTCTACTAAATGTAGGTACTCCTCCCACTTAACCTGATGCTCCATAACATACATACGGAGCATATCCTTGAGGACCTTGTTAACCCTCTATGTTTGACCATCTGTCTTTGGGTGATAAGATGTGCTAAAATTGAGCTTGGTGCCTAAGGCTATCTGTAATTCTCTCCAAAAAGATGATGTAAAGAGAGAATCCATGTCATAAATGATCTTATGAGGAATTCCATGAAGTCTAACAATGTCTCTCAAGAAAACTTGTGCTACTGCAGGAGCTGTAAAAGTTGTATGGACAGGTGAGAAGTGGGAAACTTTGGTCAACTTGTCAACTGTTACCAAGATGGCATCACAGTGAGGAGATGACAAAGGGAGACCAACAATGAAATCCATGGATATAACATCCCACTTCCACATAGGTACCTCATGAGGCTGAAGGAGCCCTCTAGGATGACCACACTCTTCCTTAACCCTCTGACACTCAAGGCATTGTTCTACTAAATCTACAATGTGTTCTCTCATTCCCATCCAATGATAGAGCTGTCTCAAATCAGCATGCATCTTCTTAACTACAAGATGCGCTGCATAAAGGGATATATGAGCCTCTAGCATAATAGTATTATGAAAATCTCCTATAGAAGGTACATAGATGCATCCTCTATGAAATAATAGTCTATCAGACTCCAAAGAATACTTTGAGAATCTCCCCTTGAGGGGTCTCTGAGATCATATCAGGTGACAAACCTCTACATACAATTCATCCTCCTTCAAAAGATGTAGTATATGATCTCTCAAATCCATGCCAGTGATCATGGATGATATCTTGTGTCTCCTCCTACTTAAAGCATCTATGACTACATTCTCTTTCCCCTTGATATAATGGACATCAAATTCATACTTACATAAGAACTCCATCCACCTACGTTGCCTAGCATTAAGGTTTGGCTGAGTGAATATATACTGCAAACTCTGATGGTTTGAATGAATCTCAAATCAATATCCCAAGAGGAAGTGTCACCACCTCACTAAAGCATGCACCACTTCCACAAGCTCAAGTTCATGGGTAGGGTAATTGAGCTCGTGAATCTTAAGTTTCCTAGACTCATATGCTATAGCTCACCCACCCTGCATAAGTACTGCCCCCAAACCATAAAAGGAGGCATCTGTGCAAACCACAAAATCTGATGATGGCTCTGGCACTGCTAAAATAGGTGCATTGGTAAGCGGTTTATTGATTTCCTAAAAGTCCCTCTCTCCCTTCTCTATCTATTCAAATTTATTTCCCTTTCACTGAAGGGATGTGATAGGATGAGCCACTCTAGAGAAACCCTTAACAAAATGTATGTAATAACCTATGATACCCATGAAACTCCTAACCTCAGTCACAGTAGTAGGTGTTGGTCAATTCATAAAGGCATCAATCTTTGATGGGTCTACTAAGATCCCATCACTTGATATCACATGGCCTAAATAGTTGACCTTTGATTTGAAGAAGGCACATTTTGACAAGCTGCCATAAAACTTATTATCCCTCAAACACTGTAATACCTGCCTTAAGTGCTCCTCATGTTCCTTCTCATTATGAGAATATATCAATATGTCATCAAGGAATATAACCACAAACCTGTCAAGGAAAGTGAAGAATACCCCATTCATGAGGCTCATGAATATAGCAGGGGCATTCGTAAGACCAAAAGGTACAACTATGAACTCATAATTTTCATATCTTGTCTAGAAAGTTGTCTTGTAGATATCACTTTCCATGATTCTCAACTGATGGTACCCTGATTTAAGATCTATCTTGGAGAACACACAGGCACCCTATAATTGATCAAACAAGTCATCAATCCTAGGTAGTGGGTACCATTTTTTAATGGTTAACTTGTTCAACTGTCTATAGTCCATACACAACCTAAGTGATCCATCCTTGTTTTTGATAAAGATAACTGGTGCACCCCAAGGGGAGACACTAGGTCATATGTGCCCCTTCTCAATTAGCTCCTCTAGCTATATCTTGAGCTCATTAAGCTCATTAGGAGACATCCTATATGGTGCTCTAGATATGGGAGCGACTCTTGGAATGAGGTCTATATGGAAATAAACTACTCCATGGGGAGGCATACTAGGTAATTCTGAAGGAAACACATATGCAAACTCCTATGACATAGGATGATCATCAAGGGAGGTTTCCTTTTCCTCTTCTTCTTCCCTATCATAGATAGTGATAGAAAATAATTGGCACCCCTTTCGCATGCACTTCTTAAGCTACATAGTGGAGATCATACAAAAGGATACCACCCTCTGAACTCCTGGAATAATTGTAGCATTGGCATCATCATCTAAACATTCTACCTTCTTCTATCGACAATCTAACTTGGCTCTGTGGGCATAAATCCAATCCCTGCCTAGAACTACTCCATAGGATCCAAGAGGTATGATACATAGGTTTGCTTTAGTAGCCATGGTACCAATCTAAATCTAGAAATCCTTAACTACAGAAGTGATGGGTACTCTAGAACCATAGGCTAACTCTACCTCCCAAATAACTTTGTGTCTAGCCTCCACTAGCCCGCAACGCTCCATGACCAATGGAGAAACAAAAGAATCTATAGCACCTGAATCAAATAAAATAGTAACTCTGTTACTTCCAATCATACATGAAGCCTCAATCATAGTAGCCTGATGTTCTGCCTTGCAGTTGTCGACCGCTGCAAAACCCCTATGGGATCTACCCATATCTCTAATAGTGGGCTTTGATGTTGTAGTGCGCTGACCACCCCCTGAGGGAAGTCCCTATCCAAGTGCCCCATGGCACCACAAGAGTAACATGGCCCTCGAGTCTGAAACTGGGTACTCTGGGGTTTAGAGAACTGTGAGCCCCTATCCTACAAGAACCACTAAAACCACCCCTAGAGGGTTGTTGAGTCCTAGCTGGGGATGTAGATGATACATGTGACCTTTGGTCCCTACTAGGAGCCTGTATCTTCCACTTTTTCGGTTTGGAGACCTATTGCCCCTGAGGAGCCCTTTGTCTCTATCCCTGATAAGACTGCTGCTAAGGAGGAGGGGGTTTGTAGGACCCTGATGAATGTCTGGTATTATTATTATTATGGCTATTACCCTTCCAATGTGATTTTTGATACCCTAAATTCTGTGGTATAGAATTTCGGTTCTGAGATTTATCTCGTGCTTCTTGTCCCCTACCCTGAATCTCCTTAGCAATCAAGGCCTTTTCCATAGCCTCTTGAAGGTTTCCTGGTGCTGCCATGTGTACTAAACCAGATATAGATGCATTCAATCCCCTTACAAAGTGGTTGACCTTGATCTTCTCATCCCTCATATAATCTACATAGGGTAGAAGTTCTAAGAACTTACACTCATACTGTGTGATGGTGAGTCCTCTCTACTGGCGATCATGAAACTCATCTATCTGTCACTGCCTATAGTGCTCAGATAGGTAACAGTCTCTGAATCGATCTAAGAAGGTGCTCCAAGTGAGGGTGTTAATAGCTAGATTACCCTTTAACTCTTTTGTCCTCCACCAAATAGTTGTTGATCCTCTCAACAAGTGGATAGCAAAGCGTGCCCTCGTATTGCTACCATAAGGGCACAATCAAAAACACCTCTCAAGGTTCAAAAGAAAAACCTCAGCGTCACTTCCACCTATGGCTACTGAAAAGGGTGGTAGGTTAAGTTGTATTAGTTCCCTGATGTAGTACCCTATATCATGGGGTACCCTCTCATAAGCTGGAACAACTGCCCCTAGAGGTGGCATGTGAACTAACTCACCCTCATAATCAGCCTGCTCCTCCACAATCCTAGGTGGGGGACTCCTACTGCACTCATGCGCTACACCCCAAGTCCTTCCTGCTGACTGCCCTTTGGTATCCTATCCAAAATGATCCCAACCAAATTCTGAAGAGTATTAAGTACATCTTATTTGGGTTTGGGGGGTTGTTCGGGAGGAGGTTCATGCTCCTCTCCAGCACCCACTACATCATGTTCTATCTGAACTCATACCGGAGGGGCACGTTTATGGCCTCATCCACGGGTGTGAGCTTTCCACATTCTCAGAGAAAACCTACACAAACATGACAAGGGTATAAGTTGAAAGATGTTGTAGCTTTAAAAAGAATGTTTTAAGTTGTTGCGTTCATCTTTCCTAAGTTTGAATTGTTTGATAAGGTTGAAACAATGTGTTTAAAGTCTATGAAACATAGTGGGTTTAAGATTCTAATATTGAAATGTGGCTCTAATACCAAGTGTCATGCCCAAAATTTGCACCCAAAAATGTAAGAACTTTTTTTTGCAAGGTTAATTAAAGTCTTGAGAATACAGTTAAGATGTTAACCAAGCTTGCTAAGATAAGACAATGATTACTCGATTAAAGCAATAGGGTGGCATTAACAAGAATCATGTGTAGGGTTAAGGGGAATCATGACTATATGTCAACATCCCTCAACTCGATGCCAATCTACTTAGATAAGTTTCTCGAGGGTACCAGTTCCGGTTAACTGAAATCTTAATAGAGTTTGATGATGTGAAAGAAACTCTCCCTACGATTTCTTAAAAGAAATTAATTAAATACTTTAACAAGTTAATAATTACGTTAATCCTCCTACAACTCACTAAGGGAAATACATTAAATAGTTGAACCGTAATATTATTTTTACAATAGCCATTATACTGGCCACATAAAAATAACATTAACGAGTTGGGTATCATCCTAAACTTTTATCTATTCATATTAAGATTCACTGAATTGAAAAACTTACTTAAAAATTATCTTTAAAATAATTAGTTTATTCATTTAAGCTAAATTTATCCCTCCTACCAAGGTAGTGGAATTTAGTTTTACCTTATGGTGATAAAATTGACTAATTAAAAAAACTATTATTCACTATTTCATTAATCCTTAAAATAATTAAATTTCAGATGTCAACTATACTAATCTTTTTAATATTCAACTTAGAGGAAGTAATTTTAAATATATCTACGGGAGCGTTATTAAATAACTTAATTACATTTCACCTTATAAACTCTTGATAATAAACACTTTAATAAACCTCTACGTGGATGGTTAAACATCTAAGTATAATCCCATGCTTCTTATTATCTAGATTAATTCAATAAATAATCTATTCGAGGCTACACTAAGTTTATGTTTAGTTCGTTTAATTACTTTCGATAAGTACATTTATCTATTCTAAACTATGAAACTCCCATTACCCAATAAAAAGGGTTAATATATTAGTTTAAATTAAAATCAAGTTATTTCATTTAAATTTACTATTAAAATTAATTTACCCCCAATCCCACAAGCTCTCATTTCATTCCACATTAAAATCCCCATTTAGATAAAGGCAAGGGTGAAAATTAGGAAGAGTTTAAATTAAATGAGGAAATCAAAAATTCCCTCCTAAAAGAACTTTCCAAACTCATTTAAAATAAAAGAATAAAAGTCAACCTATTTGCACAACCCTAACCCTAATTCTAAATTAGGGTTAAGGGGAAAAATTTTAAACCCTAAAATAAAAACTCTCTCATCTCCCCCCTCTCTTTCTCTTCTTCCACCATTTTGAAAACCCTAATGTTTCTTTTCTTTTACACTTATTCTTTGCAGGTCTGGCCGCAAGTATCCATGGAGGAGAAACAAGAATGAGGATACATATGTATATTTGCACATAAATGTGTATACATTATTTTGTATATACATTTATATACAAATATATATATAATCTCATTTAAACAAGTCAATTTAGCAAGCTGGAAGAGCCACTGTATTGTTCGTGGGGCTGCAAACCCTAGTTTTTTGTTATTTATAAATAAAATCTCAAGGTAAATTTTTTTTGTTTCTTTGTGTTTGAGTGGGGGTGGGTGGTTGTGCCGCGTAGCCACCATGCCAACCCACATCCTGCGACTGCAAGGTCACGGCTGTGGTTGGGGTGTCGTGGGCACCGCAGGGGGGCCAGGCCCTCTCCCCTCCACCGCCTTCCTTAAAGGAAGGTCGGGGGAGGATGGGGGTCGTTGCCTCCTCTCCCACCTTTTTTTTTTTCATTAAATTTTTTTTATTTATTTTTTATTTTTTATTATAAGATACATATATATATNACACACAATACACAGCAACAACTATATATATATATATATATATATATATATATATATATATAAGAGATATAACATAAACATATATATATATATACATATATACACAACATCAGCTTTAAAAGGAATCAGAATGTAAGTTAGGAAATAATAGATTTTAATTTTTTATATAGTTCTTTTATTTTTTTAATGCATCACATATGGGTACATATATGCATGTATATACTTTTTTTTTAGATGCAGGAGGTATTAAAATAGCAGATTTCCTTCATGTGCACTCTATTCTTTGCTTTATGCTTTTGACTAAATATTAATCTACTTAATGCAGCAATAAAAGTAGCAAGAAATAAATTACAAAATTTTAAAATTTAGAAAGAGAGTAGATAGCTTTAGATAATAGAAATATTTCTATGGGTAAATGCATGTATACATTTTAAATTATTTCCTCTATTTGAAAAATAAGATGCAACCAGATTTCTACCTCCTAACTTTTAGACATAAGAAAATATCTTTATTCATTCAAGAGCATTAATACAAATCTGAAAGTCTTTAACAAAGGAAAATTCCATATGACACAAGAATACTCATTTCCAGCCACATGGCTCTACACTTTTTCTTCCTCTAAATACATTTCTAATATTACTTCGTGGCCTTTACATGAACATGAAGTGAGGTACATAAAAAATATATATCTTTTTCTTTCAAGTTCAACACTAAACTTCAATGTAGCTCCTATAACACCCCAAAATTGGCACCTAATTATAATCCAATCAATTTTGGTGCATTTTCTTATCCTCGAAGTCCTATTGTACTAGGCAAATTCTTCTCCTAATTGACTTTAATTGACTGAGTTTCAAATGCAGAAAACCCAAATTTGCATAAATATAACATTGCATTTAATTCCTAAATTCTCAAATGATTATTAGCTAAAAACCCCTATGATTAATTGATTTAAATCTAAAGTCCTAAGTGCTTTTAATTAAATCAATTCCACCCCCTTTGGCTAATATACATAAAACGAATTGAAAGGTTATTTAATTATTGGATGAATTATCCTCAAAAAGGAATTCCATAATTCCATGTGAAAGGACACTTATGTGGCAATAATTCACC
>MU225653.1:1989179-2003416 GCA_018584345.1 Thuja plicata | reverse complement strand
GACCTCATTGGTGGAATGAGAATGATTACTATGATTACCATCAGAACAAAGGTCACAAGACTACTATTTGTTACCAGTTAAAACATAAAGTTCAAGACTTGATTGATAACCAGGTCATCACTGTGGAAAATCATAACAAGAATTTGGATCATCAAGCATTTAAAGACCCCTTTCCTCATCATGAGAAAGGTGAATCCTCCAACACTCAGAATAATAATGCCAAAGTTACTTACACCAACGCCACTTACGATAATGTGATCAACATGATTAAACCAATGGGAGTAGAATATTGCAATATGTTTACTAGCAAGGGAAGTGGGAATGTTTCTAGACCCACAACCCCATTTTTCATGAGAGGCCCTGAGTCTCAATCTGAAACATCTCAGGATTGTGTGAACATTGTTACTCGGTCTAACACTAGAATCTCTATCAAGGGTCCTAACCCTCCTACTGCTACGTCCATGCCAAAACAAACTGTGGATAAGACTCTTGTTGGTTCTACCAACAAGACCACGAAGGTGGTCCCTACACCTCCTACTGCTGGTTATAGTATTCTTGGCCAGCTTCAAAGGACCAATACTCAGATAACTATTTTTTAGCTATTAAAAATCTCGCCTACTCATAGGCAGATTCTTGACAAAGCTCTCACTGAAGCTAATGTCCCCAAAGATATCAACTTGGATCAGTTTAAATCCATGGTGGGTCATTTGACCTTGCCGCATTACTTATCCTTCTCTGAAGAAGATGATCACTCAATTAGTCACCCGCACAATGCTCCTCTTCACATAGAAATCATGATAGGCAAACAGTTAGTCTACCGCGTGCTCATTGATAATGGTGTTGGTCTTAATATTTGCTCCGCTCATTTTCTTGCTCAACTAGGTTATGGCAAGGATCGCATAGATTCCCACAAAATAATTACCATAAAATCTTATGATGAAGAAGAGAGAACATCTAGAGGTCTAGTTGTGTTACCCATTCAGGTTGGCCCAGTTGAAAGAGATGTCATATGTCAGGTGCTAGACCTTCCTCTTGCATATAATATTTTGCTAGGAAGACCGTGGATTCATGAGATGCAAGCAGTTCCTTCTACATACCATCAGTGTATCAAGTTCTCTTTTCAAGGTGCAGAGGTGACTGTTCTTGCTAGCATGGGATCTTCTTGTAATGCTCTCACTCAATCAGTCGGCAGTCTTGTTTTGACTAATAGAGAATACACATAACTCTGTGATGCCAAGCTCAAAGACATGGAATAGACACTGAAAATCATAAATGTAGGCATGGGGGGATATCAAATGGAGCCCGTGCTATCATTAGCTGCTCTTCCCCTGTCTCCTAGATCTTATGGGAGACCTTCTAAACACAACAATTCTTCCATTACCCCTGAGGTAGTTTATGAGGGTACATTTGTAAGGTCTAATATACCATTGGAAGATGAAGATGAGGACAGAGCTATCAAAGCTTGGCTTTGTAAAGGAAAGAACACAGCTGAACAAACTACCTTGGCTCACGAATTAAATCCTAACAATGAGGGTCTTAAGACTATGAAATGTTTTGGGTATAAAGGAAGCAGCCCGATAGGTGTGAATGGAAATGGGTTAGTGGAACCTGTTCAAGCTATAGGTCAAAAGACAAAAGATACCATTGGGTTAGGTTTCAAAAAGGTCCCATTTCATCTAGGGATCAATAAATTTGTGCCAAAAGTAGAGCCTACACTAGAACCTAAAAGTAAAACTACAGCTGACACTATACAAGATAGCTCGAATGAGGATTTCTTTCCTTATCGCATCCCGCTAGACCTGGAAACATTCTTTGATGAGCCAAATAATTTTGTGCCATGTACCTATACTACTGAAACAGACAGTGATTCTGTTCAAACTACTCCATTTGAGACACTCACTTATGAGCAATGGAAAGACTCACAAGATCCTAACTTCAAAGGAGAAGAGTACATACCACCATAGTTTCAAGAACAGTGGACACAAGAATAGACTAGTATTACAAGAACTCAAAAACCTTCATGGTGCAAGCACCCAAGTCATAGTTTGGATATAGACTCTCATGAGTATGAGTTTGATAGTTTGTCAGCAGGATCTTATGAAAGACTTCTCAACGTAAATGAGGAGTCTAGTGAAAATCCTAATGAGTTTGAGTCTATAGGTGTTGACATGTCTTCTATTTTGGTTGTTAGAGATCAAAAGGATTCAAACACACCTTTGGACAAGATCAGTTTAGATCCCATCTTGCTAGTTAATTCTTTTGATGATGACTATACTGTGGATGCACTTGAACCTATCACATCTCTTTCCCTCCAACATCCTAAATTAATAGACTTGAATTCCCCTTCTTCATCTAGTGAAGTCCTTACATTCTAGAATGATTACACTTTAGCCTACTACCTTCATGCTATTGAGCCCATAATGTCCTCCACTAGTGAAGAAAGTGTCAACATGACTAGGCTGACATCAAGTACCTTAGTCAGAAAATTAAAAGAAGAAAAAATAAGCACTCTGATGGTGAAAACTACATGATGGCAGTATCAGAGCCAAAAAAAGTAAAAAGAAAAGACATACCTGAAGGTGAAAACCTCTCTGAGGTGCCTGAGGGTGAGGTACTTGATGCACTTTCGAGTCACTTCTAGGAATGCTCATCAATGTTAATTGAACCTACTCGGCCGATAAATCTGGGAACAGAAGAACATCCACATATCATCCATGTGGCCAAGTCATTATCTACAGAGGAACTTAAGGAATTTACAAAAAATTTCCAAGAGAAAAAGATCAATTTTGCATGGATGTATTATGACATGTCGGGTGTGGATCCTGACCTCATTATGCATCACTTATCAATAGCACTAGGTGTGAAACTTGTCACACAAAAACTTAGAAAGATGCACCCGCATGTAGCTTTACTGGTCAAGGCAGAATTGGAAAAAATTTTGAAAGTTGGGTTCATCTGAGCGATTGATTATGCAGAGTGGATTTCTAATATAGTCCTAGTAACCAAACATGACAAATCTATTAGGGTCTGCACAGACTTTAGAGATTTAAATTTGGCATGTCCTAAAGATGATTTTCCACTTCCTAATATTGACATGATCATGGATATGACAGCGGGATACGAGATGTATTCCTTAACGGATGGCTTCTCTGGCTATAATCAGATCAAAATTGTGCCAGAGGACCAAGAGAAAACAACTTTTACTTGTGCATGGGGTACATTTTGTTGGAATGTTATGCCCTTTGGTTTAAAGAATGCTGGGGCTACTTATCAAAGAGTTGAAACTACAATATTTCATGACATGATGCATAGGACAATGGAGGACTACGTGGATGATACACTTGCCAAAAGTATGGATAGAAAAACACATCTCACTAATCTAGGTCCTATACTAGATCGTATGGAGAAATTCAGGCTGCGTCTAAACCCTAAGAAATGTGCATTTGGGGTTACTTCTGGAAAATTACTTGGCTACATTATCTCAGCAAAAGGAATTGAGGTGGATCTGAAAAGGGTACAAGCTATAATGGAAATGCCACCACCCTATAATATTAGACAAATTAGGGGTCTTCAAGGTCAACTTCAATCTATCAGGTTGTTTATCTCACAATTAGCTGATAAGTCACAACCTTTCACCAAGACTCTGCATAAAGGTGTGACTTATGACTAGAATAAAGAGTGTGAACAAGGGTTTCAAAAAATTAAACAGTATCTAGCTAATCCACCCATACTAATGCCTCCCATTCAGGGAAAGCCTTTGATCCTATATATCTTAGTGATGGAAACATCCTTGGGTGCTCTCTTGGCACAAGAAGATCCAAATCATAAAGAAAGAGCCATTTACTACATTAGCAGAACATTGGTCTCTTATGAAATGAATTATTGAGTGATTGAGAAGGCTTGTCTAGCAGTAGTGTTTTCTTCTTAGAAGCTACGACACTACATGTTGGCTCACACTATGAGGTTAATTGAAAAGATCGATCCATTGAAATACTTACTCAGTAAAGCTACCCTCATAGGTAGACTAGCTAAATGGGTCATGCTCCTTAGTGAGTTTGATATTGTATATGTTGAGAGAAAAGCTACTAAAGGACGGGAAATTGCAAATCAATTGGCTAAAGCACCTCTTACAGATCACCAACCATTAAAGATGGAATTCCCAGATGAGTCCATTATGCTTATCATGCATCAAACATGGACAATGTTTTTTGATGGTTCGTTCACCCAACAGGGGTCAGGTGCTGGAATTTTGTTTATTACACCTCAACAATACTCTTTACCGAAGGCATATAAAATGATGTTTCCTTGTACCAATAATACCACTGAGTATGAAGCTTTGATCAATGGACTCAAGATTTCTATTGAATGGCGAGTCGATGAACTAAAAGTATTTGGAGACTCACAACTAGTTATCAATCAAGTCAACAATACTTCTCAAACCAAAGATGAAAAGTTGGTACCCTATAAAAGGATGGTTGACAGCCTTAAGAATTATTTTTCACATGTCACCTTTCAGAAAATTCCCCGGGTAGATAATAAAGCGGTTGATGCTATGGCTACTCTGGCCTCTATGTTGCAAATGTCAGAGAATGATTTCAGACACGAGTTCTTAGTAGAGACATTATGCTACCCTGCCTATGACTCTCCTGACTCTGAGATGGTCTGTTCAGTAATTGGACATGATTCATCTCGCTACCACCACATATACTCCTATCTCCATAACCAAACTATTCCTGACACATATACTAGAAATGAAAAATGTCATCTAATCCGCAGTGCTTCAGGGTACGTCATCGTAGAAAATGACTTGTATAGATAGGGTCTAGACGGTACCCTCCTTAGGTGTCTAGAACCTGATGAGTCTAAACATGTGTTAGAAGATGTACATGAAGGCATTTGTGGTTCTCACTCAAATGGCCTGACACTGGCTCATAAGCTTATTAGAGCTAGTTATTATTGGCCCGATATGGAGAAGGAAGATACGCAGTTTGCCAAATCTTGTAAGCAATGTCAATTCCATGGAAACTTGATTCATGCTCTAGCTAAGGAACTCATTCCTTTTATCACCTTTTGGCCATTTCAACAATGGGCTTTCAACTTAGTAGGTCAGATATATCCATCTTCCTCAAGAGAACACAAGTACATCATCACTGCTATGGATTATTTTACTAAATGGGTTGAGGTAGTGCCTCTTAGTGTAGCTGATGGAAAATTTGTAGCTATGTTTATCTTAAACTACATTATTTGTAGATATGGTGTACCTTCCTCTATTATCACTGACAATGGAGGACAGTTCAAGAATAAAGATTTGACAAATTTATGTGCTAAGTTCAAGTTCATTGAACATTGGTCTTCTATTTATTACCCCCAGGGTAATGGGCAAGCTGAAGCTTCTAACAAAACAATTCTCAAGATCCTGCACCGTATGGTACACAAGTCTAGATGGGATTGGCACCTCCAGATAAATTTGGCTTTATGGGCCTATTGCACCAGTATCAGAACACCAATAGAGGCCATGCCCTTTGCTTTAGTCTATGGCACAGATGTTGTACTTCCTATTGAGGTTGAGATTCCTACATTGTGAGTCTCTTTGAAAGGCCTCGTTATAGATGATGACATGAGAATATATCGGCTTCAAGAGCTTGAGTTACTAGATGAACATCGAAAGGTGGCATTCAATCATCTCAGAGCATACCAAAAGATGATATCAAAGAGCTATAATAAGAAAGTCAGACCAAGAGACTTCCAAATAGGTGATCTCATCCTAAGAGAGAATCCTAAAAATCAACAACAGTGGACTCGAAAAGGGAAGTTTGAGCTAAACTGGCTTGGTCCTTATATCATTAATGCAATATTTGGGTTCGGTGCTTATCATCTCTCCACTATAGAAGGTGAACCACTCAAAGAGCCCATCAACGCTCTTCACCTAAAGAAATTCTACAGTTGAGATATCTTCTGCATGCTCATGTACATACTTTATTTCTGAGAAAATCCTAAAAATTGTAAAATGTCCTGAAAAAATGATCATCTTAGTGAAAACCTAGAAAATACGCGCTTTGATGTATCTATTATCCTAGTGAAAACCTGGTAAATAGGCACCTTGATAATATCAAAAAAAATTCAAAAAATTCAAAAAGTACAAAAAAATAAAAAAAATTGAAAATTTGAAAAATACAAAAAAAGAGAAAAAGAGAAAAATGTGCCATTGATGAAAACCTGGTAAACAGGCATCATGGTAGCAAAAATAGAATTTCTACCAAGATGGTGAAAACCTAGTAAACAGGCACCTCTTGTTTCGCAATGCTTTATCTGTCGCAACATGTCTTGGCTTTCTTGCAGTTCCTTTCCTGCTTCAGTTGCTTTCCTGCTTCAGTTCTCTTTCCAGCTTTAGTTTGCTTTCCTGCTTTAGTGTGAATTTGCTTTTAGTCATCTTCAAGATTGTGCTCGACCTCACATGGATTTAAATTGGTCATACTCGGGGGCATGTTCCTGGTCTAGGGGGCATTGTCTTATCTTTTGGAGTTCTTCTCCTCTTGCATTGGTCACTAGTGGATCTCACTACGTCTGTTTGTCGATGCCTTGTAGCACTTCATCTCTTCTTGAGACTCTCTTTTGCATCAGTCACCAGTTGTCCTCACTACATCTGCCTGCTGATGCTTCAATCTTGTTATCGATCTTTATGCTTGAAAATCTCTTGCAATAGTCACCAGTGGTTCTCACTGAGTATGCCTACTGTAGCTACATTGATGAGATTTCTCGCATTGTTTTGCTATCCATTTTTCTCAGCTTTGATCCATTCGTTACTTGGGGGCATAGCTCCCCATTTTTATCATGCTTCGGTTTACACTTGAGTCAGTAATATTGTCAAAGGACAACTCACTACTGGCACAAACTGGTGTTTCTCAACACCTTAATCAAATAGTGTTTTTCAACACTCTCTTTGGACACATCTGTGTTTTTCAACACACTTTGGATATCTCACGACGTAAACATCTCTCAATAGCAATCAAACAAAAATTCACTCACAAGCACAATGGTGTTTCTCAACACCCTAAACATAGACACATTCGTAATCCTTGAAACATGTTGAGATATGATTGACTCTTTCTTGGTATGTTGTCTGTTCTTATGGATTTCATTGATATTTTCTTTGACTACTGCTTGTTGGTATGGTTTTGATGATCTGGCAATGTCAAATAAATAGGGTGTATGTGATAAGAGCTTCTGCATTAAGGTGGAAAAGCCTCACATCCCTTGATCTTGTTTATTTGTACGCCAAGGGGAGGTTGGAATTATCTCCTTGACTGTTATTGCTATGTTTGTTTACTTGTGAACTTTTATTACATTAAGCTGGAAACAATGTTCAAGTCATCTTGGCTTTTGTGCCTTGATGCTTATGTTTCTTTCCTATATTTTATTCGATGAAAGTCATATTCATATTCTTATGGTTACAGTGGCACCAGTAAGAATTGTATTGACTCCGATGATCCAAAGCACCCGATGATGATAAATATGATGATTCCAACAACCAAAGTCCTAGGATTGCATTTAGCTTAGGCTTGCATTTGCATTGTAGGCTTGCATTCGTATTTTAGGCTTGCATCATGGTAGTTTCATGCTCTCTTCATTATCTTCTCATTCTTCAAAGGTCCTCATCTTTCATCATGGTTCTTCTTGACTGCAAGAGTGTCTGGTCCTCATTCTCGATCTTTGTGCGCATCCTTTTGGCTAGTATCTATTGTATATTATGAATGCCCTGCATGAGATGATTAGTACCATTGCATTCCATTCATTTTCAAGAAGTGCATTTCCATAAATTCATTTGCATACATATATCCATAAACATGTGCATCCATTATAAGCATAAATCAAATCATACATAGCATTTATCCATCTAACATCTATCATGGCATTTTCATACATAAATAAAACACGTGCATAAACATTTGCATATTCATCCATTGCATACATTTCTAATCCGTACATCTAAATCATATAGGAAATCATCTCATAAAACATACACATTTAAAGCAATATATACACATGTACAAAGATGCCAAAAATTGAGCTCATATATATATCGATCAGTCTGAATGTACAAGGGTGTTACTCGAGCACAATAGGTCAAAATGGTTGTACAATATACATCATAACCTAACCATTTGGAGGAGGTGGAGGCGGGGGCATGCCCTACTGCTAAGGAGGAGGACCTCGAGGTGGTCCCTGTGGAATAGCCTAAGCGCCAGCATACTCTAAAAAGGGTAGAATCTGATCTGTTGCCTTAGGAACTGCAAGAGTATATGCAGGATAATTATATGCAGCCTGGGTAGCCTCATATCTAGTCTCCAACTGAGATTGAGCCAATTCCTCTCATAACTCTTGGACCTCCCTGTCCCGCTCTGATATCTGGGTATCTCTGATAACCACCTTTGTATGGAGGTCATCACACTCCCTCTGTGTCTGTCGCACTCTCTCTCTCACTCTATGAAGAGCCTCCTGTAGCTGAGTCACCTATCCGCCTGCTGGAGGATCAGTTGGAACTGCATCAGCCATGAAAGTATCATCTCTCTACTCTACAGCTCTATCCTGGCTACCACTAGGCCCTGCACCTGTATTTGATCCCATGGGCCTCACAGGGATATATGTCTGATGTGTACATGGACGTACCACTCTCTCCTACTACTAAAGTGGTGGCTGATGTGGCTGCTGATCCTACGGCTACTGTCCTAGAGGAGGAACCTATTGTTCTTGCTGCTGTGGTGGTGGCTGCACCACCTGAGGAATCTGGCCCACTGAAGATGTGAACCTAGGAAATGGATGTGTTAATAGCTGATCTCTGTATGCAGGTGTCACACCTGGATTCGTCATTGCTTCCATATAATCCCATCAGGATGGTGGTACCCAGGCATCTATCATGTTATGCCCCCTATCAAGCTACCTCTGCCAACCCTTCTTCATCTCATCAATGAATCGAGCATAAGTACAATACTTGAGAGAAACATCTTGAGGCCTCCTAAACTGGTGCAACACATGCGTAAGTAGGAAATGCTCAATCATTGTAATGGTACACCCCATTAGAGGACGTGAATAGATTATGTATGATAGCTCATGATGAGCATCATCCCATACCTCAGTAGCTTCCCACGATCACCATATCACTGCAGCCATATCATCAATCTATGTGTGCCACTGCTTAGTCTTACCCAGCGCGGGCTAGGTCATCAGACCGGTGTACCTATAAATATATGGCTCTAATGGCTGTTGTGTATCAATAAAAATTGGCCTATACATGGGAAGGTGCTCCCAGGCCCAGATTTGCAAAACAACCACTCCTGGTGCCATAGTGCGAGCCCCTCGATACACGATCTTGTGCATCTCGTGATACATTTGGGCAAGTATGCACTCACCCCATCCGAAAGTGACCACAGGAACATCTAGCATCTTTTGGAGCATAATGCCCCAGCCACACTCCAAATTGTGCTGACCATGATCTGGTACCAGGTGACAGCTCAAAAATAATGTGAGAACAACTGCCAAGGGGTAATCTCAGCCATAAGTACGTATTAGCTCCTCCCAGGAGATGGCCTGACCCACTGCCAACTGATCCTGAAAAATGGCTCTCAAAGCCTGCGTACCATCTCTTGGCTGCATGCAATACTCCACATGAGCTCCATGGAAAGGCACTCTAAAAATCTGGTATACATCCTCCAGAGTCACTGTCATCTCTCCCTGTGGCAGATGGAAACTATTCATCTCCGAATGGAAATGCTCAACCAGGGCCCCAAGTAATCTGTGATTTACCCGAATATTGGGTACATCATGCTGATATGTCAATCCTAGCCCATTAATGTGGGCCCCATCAACATCTGATAATCTCTGCATTAATTCACCCATGATAGGATGATGGGACCTAAAACTGATGTCTGGGAGATCAACCTACAACACAAAAGGATAAAATTGGATCAGTACCTCAACAATGATGATTCTCAAAGCAAAAGACAACAAATGTAGCTATGGAACTTTTCTGCACACAGTTCAACTGGGTGACTCTGTGATGCAAGAAAAATAAAAAAAAATTATTTTTGTCAATTTCCCATGCGAGAAAACTCTAGTCCCGGGCGAGGAAACTCTGGTCCCACGTGAGCTTTCTGGCTCGCGCGAGGTGAGACGTGTTCTCGCGTGAGATTCTAGGAATCTTGTGCAACACACATGTGCTCTTTGTGCAAGTGTGGGGAGGGGCCCGCGCAAGGATTTAGTTTCCTTGCACGAAAGGCAATCAGGCCCGGCATGAGGAAACTTTTTCCTCATGCGAGATTTGGTGAGACGTGGTTTAAAATGCTTAAAAAACTCACTAACGCTAAAAAATGATAAATTTTTTGTAGAAATACAAGATCCAGTTATGAATACTCATAGGTGCGTCATACTTTGTTGGTCGGTTGTGCCGTCAGGTGCACTCAAATTGATGCATGTGCATGGGAATGCTCTCAATGTCAGCTAGAGCTCTCGCCATTGCTAAAGTCAAAGGTGAATAATGATTTGAAAATGACCCCTCCAGGCCTTATATAGCCTTTGACCTAATTTTTCAAAGTGCTCCATTTTCTACAAAAATTGCACCCTTGGCTAATTGGACCATTTTGAATCCATTTTCGTGATCAAAATCAAAATCTGACACTCCTAAGTAGCTCAAAATCGCATTTTAAAAATTTTGGGACCGACATGATCGGACGCTTGTGCAGTCAGTTTTCTAATGTTGGTTTCTTGTCAGGATTATCTCTTGTCATCATTTTCTCAGATTCTGCAATCTTTTCATCAAATTCAACTCTAGTCACTTCTGGTCAACTATGGTCAAACCTAATCAATAGGACCTCTTGATTGCTCTAAATCAATTCTGCTCTCTCTTGATCTATCTTTTTTTTCAATTTCTCTCTCTCATCATTATGATGTGTCTTCTTTTGATTTCACTCCTGAGGGGGAAAGATGATTGCATCACTAAATCTTTTCACGTTATTCTTGAATCAGTATGATCTGAATCAAAAGTCCCCATTGCTAGGGGCATCTCATCACTTGGGGCATATTTAGTTTTTTGTACCTTACGGTCAAAATTGGATATTCCATGATCTTGAATCTTTTCATCATGTCATCTATCTTGCTAGGTATCTGAGCAATCTAACTCAGATCCTCAAAGATCACGCTTCCTTCTGGAGACAGTCCTAAATTGATTGTCTTTTGAGACAGGTATTGGGGCAATCTAGCCCTAACTCCTGAAGGTTGACCCTCATTCTGGGGACAGCCTTGTGAAAGATATCAATTTGACCAGTGTCTGGGCAATCTAACCTAGACATTGGGGGACTACGCTTTGTTTTGAAGATGATTCTTGAAATCTCATTGGGTATTGGGGCAATCTAACCCTAATTCTTGAAATTTATGCTTCGTTCTAAAGATGGCTCTCAAAAACTCTTTAGACTATTATCTAGGCAATCTAATCTGGATCTCAAAGGGCTAACCTTCGTATTGGGGCAATCTAACCCTGATTCTGAAGATATTCCTTGATCTTCATCAGCTCTCAGTAGACATTGGGGCAATCTAACCTGATTTTGATCTTCACTTCCGACTGTTCTTTGAATCAATGTGTTGCTCGCACATCAATTCAAAGAGGGGAAAAATGTAACACCCCAAAATTGGCACCTAATAATCCAATCAATTTTGGTGCATTTTCTTATCCGTGAAGTCCTATTGTACTAGGCAAATTCTTCTCCTAATTGACTTTAATTGACTGAGTTTCAAATGCAGAAAACCCAAATTTGCATAAATCTGACATTACATTTAATTCCTAAATTCTCAAATGATTATTAGCTAAAAACCCCTATGATTAATTGATTTAAATCGAAAGTCCTAAGTGCTTTTAATTAAATCAATTCCACCCCCTTTGGCTAATATACATAAAAGGAATTGAAAGGTTATTTAATTATTGGATGAATTATCCTCAAATAGGAATTCCATAATTCCATGTGAAAGGACACTTATGTGGCAATAATTCACCCTTTTATTTAAATAATCTTTGCTTATTTGTCTCAAATGGAGAATGAAGAGGCAATTGTTTCTTTTCAAGAAACTCTTCACTCTCTTTCCATGATTTTCTATAAATTGGACTTCTTTTCTTCATTAGAGAGGATGATTTTTAGAGAGCATCAATATTATAGTCAATTTGAATTTCAATTCTTTCATGTTTCAAGCTTTATTTGCATAATTAAGCTAGTTTTAATTGGAATTGAAGATGTTTTAGTTTTCATTTATGATTTATCTAACATCTCTATTTGGTGCTTTCAAGCTTCTTAAATCCATTTTAAGTTCAATTCTAGCTTAGAATTAATTTCTTTCATAGATTACAAGCATTTCATTTCTAGATTAAAAGCACTTTCTTTCTTAGATTAATTGCATTTTAATTCCATAGAGTAGTTGCAATTCATTCCCAGATTAGTCTAATTTGCATTCATAGTTTAAATTGCTTCTCAATTCATAGATTAAGAGCATTTTCTCTTAGAATAGTTGTATATTTCATAAGATTAATGGCAATTCTTCTTATCTTGCATTCTTAAAATCCTCCATGTTAGCAATGGTCAGATTTTTGGCTCTTGTTCTGAGGGTAAAACTCAACATCCACAACTAATTAGGAGGCAACAGGTCGCCTCAATCTAATTTGCAGAACAAACAATTCATGTTTGTCTTTGTGAATTGAGTGATTGTGTAAAGACTATGTTGTGTTTGTGGTGAATTCAAAGGTCTACATTCACCATATAATAGCTCCAAGCTTGAAAAATCTGCAAAACAAAACAAGGGAAGCACAAGAGACCATGGGCTTCTCACCACCCAACCTAGGCCTCTTAAGAGGCCACTCCCGAGCTTGGGGAACCAAACAAAGGTGGGTAAGAGAAAACTAACAAACAACATTATAAGAAGGCAAATAAAACTCACAATTTACTCCCAATTCAAAGGCTATCTCAATGGGTCACAGAAGGATCCTAACATGGGGTTAAGTGGACCAAATACCAAAGGGAGAAGGCTAATCCAAAAAACTATAACCAAGACCTCTCATGGCTTACAAAAGGAATAAACTCCATCTCAATATCAAACCCATAATCATCAAAATTCCCTTATGTCCCCCAAGAAAAGAAACAACCAAGGATGGCTTTATGGAGCCCCTACTCCATGATTTTTCCCTCTCCTCCTTGAGGAGAGACTCTATACCAAGGGTTGTCAAACTCTTCCACCCCCAAGGCTACTCTTCCCTCCCAAGGGTGAGTGAACCTTGAAACTCTCATTAACAACATTAACAATAAAAGAAGCAAAAAATACATAATTCACAAAACATTAATCTTGACTACAAGAACATAACTACAATTCTCAACACAAAAACACACTACATTCATCTTTCTTGCAAAACAAAATTAGAAAAAACAAGAGTTGAGATGCAAAATTTCCACCAACCTAGATCCAAGCTTATGGCAAGAAATTTGTAGAAGAGCTCCCTTTAAGCCTAAGTCCTCTTTTTTTTTGTCACCAACTCTAGCTAAGTCTCTAAGTTAGCTAGTGGGTGTTTGAACTCACCAACATGGAGAGTCACCACATCTGGGGAATTTTTTCGGGCCTTCAAAGGCCGTACGAGCTTGAATATCGAGGCAAAAATTTAAAAAAAATCAAAAAAACTTTATGTTTTTAAGGTTTTTTAATGGGTTTTCACCGCGCACAGTGTTAATGAAAAGGCACCACCGTCGGGCCGCCACCGCGCCACCGGCGCTCGGCCCGGCCGGCAGCGCCCCCCTCTGTCCACCGGTGGCTCTTTGCACTTTGCGGCCCCCCGCCGCCCCTCCACCGGCGCCCTCTGCCCCCTTGCCACCTCCGCGGCCCCGCCGCCTGTCAGCGCCCCGCTCTAGCACCCGCTCTGCGCCCCGGGCTCTTCATTCTCCGCCAGCTGAGCTCACGCCACCGCCGCCCGAGCGGCGCCTTTATTCAAACAGTGGTTGCGCGTTTTGGCTCAAACCCCCATGGGTTGTTTTATTTAGCAGGTGGTCTTATGGTAATCCGAGGGCTTATGACCAGCCCCCTGAGCGCACATGCGCCCAGGGGCCGAAGTTTTTTTAGCCCCAGGGGCTTCTATGTAGCTTTTTTGGCATTTTTGGGGGTACCTGGGCTTTTTTCTCTCTATAGGGAGCATACGGGGGTATTTTTCTGACTTCTAT